>RJWM01008641.1:0-56549 GCA_004363535.1 Dasyprocta punctata
AAAAAAAAAAAAAAAAAAGGAGGAAGAAGGAAAGAAAGCAAAAATTTTAATGAAGAATGCCTGAGTAGAAAGTAGTTGAATAAGACTCAATTCCTGGGCTTAGCCATCTATTAAACTACTTTCCTTAAGGAATAATTATGACTTCAGTGTTGCAAAGTGATGGTGAAGATAGAGATAGAAATAAAGCAGAAGAGAAAGAGCTAAGGTGACAAAAGACAGCAGTGTAACCACCCCCTGACCCCCGGCATGAGCCACTCCAATACTCACAAGTGGAAGACATGCCGCTCAAATTGTGAGGGCCCAGTTTCCTGTTCTCCCCCTACCCCGCCCTGGTGCCCTCCTCCACCCTCATATGTGCACTGACCTACATATACACTCCATTCTAAGCGTGTTCTTCAGAATTGAAAATTAAACAATATTCCTCTTCATTTTAATTAAAATTCTCATACTCTCATTTGTATTGAGAAGTTGCTCTCAGACATTAATTAGCATCCCCAGCAGTCTCTCCTCTTTTTTTTTTGCATGATAGAATATTCTGTGAATAATTTTTGCTCCTTCATTTCATAGATATTAAGTGGTTTAAAAATGTGAATACCTTGAAACTTTGACAAGCTGTAGAATCAAAACTTAAGCTGAACTAAGTCCAGGAGTTTTTACTGTAATGCACACAGCAAGTATCTGTCATCTGGATCACCTCCTTGAATCACTTGCCCACCTGCTCTACCCTCTGAAAGTTTTAGTGAAAATAATAACAGCTGTTTAGTGCAAGGCATTTGAGTATTTGGGGAAAGCCCATGTTTATAATTAACAGGAGCACTAGTAGACAGACCATAATGTGAAGATGGGAAAGAAAAGGTTGCATATTAAATTTAAAATTATCTAACACTTATGACGACAACTTCAAAGCTTAGTTCTCCACAGAATATTAATCATAGAACAGTCGTACTTGTGCTTGCTTGGCATTTGTATAATTCTTTCAGCTGCTATAAAATAGAAAAGCCGGCCATTTATTTTATCAAGTCATGGGGAGAATAGAATAAAGGATTACCCTGATTTGCTTATAATGCTTAGTAATTCGTTATCTTAACAAAACTCTGACAAAATTCTATGGCTTTGGTTCTCTTGTTCATTAATTTTAAAAGGGAGCCTAAATTAATGGCTACTAAGTTTTTAAAAATATCACATATTGACTCATTCAGGCGATAAGAAGTCATCTATTTAGATCTTTATGATTTTAGGTTAAGCCCTCAACTATATCATCCTAGATATGTATAATGTATCCTAGATATATTAACTTCTATAAGGAATTCCATTTCATAATCTTATATAAAAAGAGCCTCCTAAGGAGTGAAAAAGAATTATTACAGCTTTTCTAAATATCTCCCAATATCTGGGTTAATTTCTTTCATTTTTTATCACCTTTTTTGTAATAATTTCTATGTAAAGACAGTTGACATTTGCTGTATTATACATTAGCTTTTAATGTAATCAAAAGCTCACAGGCCAGAAAAATGGCCATGTCCATTGACCTAAACAAGAAGGACACAAGTACAGATACTTCTTGAATTAGTGTTAATATATTCCTATTTTTCTAATTTTCTTACATGGGAATCCAACACCTGAGAATAAGAATGAATTAAGAAGCTGAATAGGTAGTTGTGTTAGTCAGCTTTCCTTCACTATCACAAAAATACCTGAGATAATCATTTTACAAGGAAAAGAGGCTTATATTGGCTCACAGTTTTGGAAGTCCCAATTCAAGACTGATTGACTCCATTGTCTTGGACCTGTAATGAGGCAGCACAACATGGTAGCAGAACTTAGCAGACCTGAATCAGTAATATCCCAAGCTAGGCAGCAAACTGACAGGAGAGACCAGAGAGCCTTAGTCCTTTTCTAAGACAACAGTGATTTAAAGACCTCCTTAGGCGTCACCTCTTAAAGGTGCTACCACTTTCTTATAGCGCCGCCGTGTGGACGAGCTGTTAACAACATAGACCTTTGAGTGATTTAAAATCCAAATTACAGCAGTAAATGGTATCTGTCCTATCTTGTGCCATATATATTATACATTATACTAAAAATAGTATATATAATATAGTATAATGTATAATAGTATAAATATAAATAGCATATATTATATATATAACTGAAAATAGTAGCTATATGTACATAGATATCACTGCTAACTCTCACTCAATATGCTACTTCACTGATATAACCAAAATAGTAACATTTCAAACAATGAATGTTTAGCGATAAAGTTTAGCAAATTGCTTTAGCTCATACTTTAATCTATTATTATGCCATTAAATAATGGTTATGAAGACCATATGTCAGTACAAAGACATATTTAACACATGCTGTCAGGAGTGGTAAGAACAAAATATTGTAATTATCCTGCGTCTGCCCTTTTAGTATTTAAAAATAGTAGTTATAGGAAAAATGACTTGAAGACTTTTACACAAATAGTGACAAAGCTTGTCTTATGGGCATAAGATAATTAAAGACTATTTCTTTTCTTTTCCTTTTCTCTATCTGCTGTGCTATGGCCATGCTATTTATATAATTTTGTAACTTAAAATGTTTTAATGAGAACCACTTCCCAATATCCCACCCAAATACAGAGAAAATAGAGCAGCAGGCAATTAATTCTGTCTGAAAAGGTAGGATAATAATGAGACTTTTAGACAGTTATTCAAAAATACACAGACATGAGAAAAGAGAGGCACAAAAGGAAGATATAGAAGGCTTGAAGTGCATGTGTTCAGTGCAGAATCTACTGTGAGACCCATGGCAGACTGAGCAGCTGGGACAGCCTGACCGTGTTCCTGCTGGTAACTCCAGCTGGGCCAGAAGAGAGAGCTAGACCCCAGATATCTGAGTAACTACATAAAACCACAAGCTAAAACCCCACCAATCAACCAACCAACCAGCCAAACAAAAACCAGTAAAAGTAATGCTGTTTGTGACTTACTGAGGCCCTATGGGCAAGAGTGGAAACTGGACAAAGTGCAGGAATTTCTCTGCGGCACTTTGCCCCATGGAATGATTGACGTACTGCAGAGGGCCAGCCACAGAGGTTGCCTCGCTGGTGAAGGAGCCCCCAGCAAAAGGCTGTGGTGGTTTTATGCATCTTTGCAAATACTGTGTCAGGGTGCAGAAAAGTGAATTTATGTTTTCCTCCTCTCATTTATCCCCACAAGGAAGCACTGGGAGAGGCTCCTGAAGACCTTTGTCCAATGCCTTAAATTGATGTAGAGGAATAAAAACACTTTGGTTCAAAATGCAACTCTGAAAATGAGGATGAAAGGCCAGTGGCGTCTCAGTCCTTGACTGCATTTCCCTCCAGATGCTGTACTAACCTGTGTGTGCAACAACTCTGATGTAGGGAGGGCAGCTTTCCCCCAAAGCCTGCCTTGTAAGTGTAGGGAGTCCTGAAAAATTTGTGCATTTACCAGGGGGTGAGCTCTTCAGGTTGAGCTCTAACCCTGCAGGTTGAAAATGCCATCCTTGAAATTTCAGGCATCTGAGATTTTTAATCACAGAGTTATACAAAAAAGTATAAATTCACAATGGTAACTGAGGTACAATGTGGAAAATGGACAAAAGAGTGAAGAAGGCATGCGCGGGAACTCCATTTCAGTATTCAGATGTGGGAATCACAAACTCGGCCCAAGAAAATAAAGCAATTTGTTTGTGAAGAAACTTAAAGAAAATGAATGACTTAATGAGAATTAAAATTAGTTTCCTTCTTCTGCTTCCCTGAACTAATTTAAATGCAATTCAAAGTTTTGCTCATATTAGTAGATATAGCATTAGTCTAGTTTAATCTTTTCAGATGACTTTAAAGTATTTTACTCAGTAAGGAAACTATAGATGAAGTTGAATTTATACTGCTTTAATTATGAATCATATTATCCATTTTCAGAACTAGGTCTTGTAGACTAATTCCATGAAAAACTACGTGAAAAATTGTTTAAAGGTTTTCCTGAGTAAGTTTGCATTTCCCAAGATATTTCTCAAGAGCAAGCTCAATAATTCGAAAGCCATCTGTTCTATAGACTAAAATAATATAATCAAAGCAAGGAATAGAGAAGAAACCTAGTGTTTTCCCTATGGGGAAAAGAAAAAGGAAAGTGCAATGGAATGCCACTGAAAATGTTGAAAATTCTTACTTCTGACAAAGAATCTAATTTAAGAAACACTTAAAATGCATGTGTCTACAACTATATACATTAATCAATATATCAACTAGGTTGTGTTTAATGTAAGGAGTAACTTGCCCTTTCTTTGACCTAATGCATTTATTTTACTAATGTCAAGAAACACTAGGTTTAAAACACTCAGATGAAAAAATCCTTGATCGCACAGGTCACATGATTTACAAAACCATGTCTTAAGTTAACAAAAATCTTTATTTGCAACCTTTATATTTTAATGATTTTCGTATTGTTAATGAAACATTAACTCTTAACATGAAAAGACCTGAAAAAACAAAAGCCTGTTAAGAAAAATAAGAATCTTGCGTTGTTAAAAGAATGGGTGAAATGTTCAAGAATAATGTCCAGAGGGTTGTTAGAGGTGCAGAGATGACTCTGATGATTCAAATATCTTTCCTCGCACTAAGTTTGTTCTCACAGTAAGCCATCCATCAGTATAGTAGCTAAGAAATCTAGATATTTAAGAGAATTTCCTTCTGGATATTCAGTAAAAGAAAATCCTAAATACAGCTGTGAAAGCAGTTTTAAAACTCAGTGTGCAACAAAATCTCTGCACACATGTTAAAGATTTTACTCTTTAAATGACAGGTTGCCCAAAATAAGATATTCCCTTTTAGAAAATTCAGTCATTAACTTGACAGTTTATTTGTTGAGTGATACAATGGGGTCGAAGTAGAGATTAATTATGGATAAATACATAAATGCAATAAATTTTAAATTAATAATTACAAAAGGTAAATCAGAGGTATGTCACTTGATACATTGGCGAGAGAGGCCGTTCTGTAGAAGTTGGTCTGGAGAAATTTTTGTGAAGACATGTTATTAAATCTATTTAATTTGTTAAATCTGTCTATAGATTCAAAAACTAAAAAAATAAAAAATAAAAACTTGGTGACAAGATGTTAGGTGTGAAGATTAGAATACACTTAGGTGGTTGAGGGTCGTGTAATTTATTTGAAAATTTACAAACCACTATTGATCTAGAACAAGACAGTAAGTTAGGGTGTGGGCAGATAGAATTTGAAGTTCTACCCATAAAATTTATGCAATCTATGACAAGATTTCAGTTAGAAGTTCATATGCCATATTTGTAAATATATAGTTTATAGCTAAGAAACTCTGTTTTAAAATCCTATCTTTAAAAATGATTCAGAGAATGTTTCTAGTCTTTATTCAGATAATATGTACAGTCCTTATCTCTTTTTACTTTTTTTTATTTTCCTGGAGTATGCTTTTGAACTGTCTGATTATTATCGTGTTGCTGAGTATTACCCATAGAATGATGTAAATGATTGAAAGCTAATTGTTTTCAGAGTGTGTATGATTTGAAAATATCTTTATCAAAAATGGAAATTGGTGGTTACTGAAAATATGCAAATATTTTAAAAAGTTAGCTTTCTAAAGCAATCAGCTTTAAAATACAGATATAAACTCTTAAATGAATATCAAATTTTGAGATACATATTGCTGAAATAAAATTGAAAATATTTAGAAATTTAACATCAGATATCGGTAAACATTTTTGTGAAAATCAAACATCTATATTTGTGGCATGCTATACCATGTACTTGTCAATAAAAATCACTATTTTAGTACATGCAAATTGTCCACACCTACATGTAATGATTAATTCCCTAGGTCTCATATGCAACTGCTGCAAACACTATATTGATTTGTCAGCATCTTCAGTTAGAAGAAAAAAATGATACTTGGGGAAATACTGGAGATTTTACAAGTTAATAAAGTTGTCTTTCCCTTGCTAAACTGGTTCTGTAGCTCAAATCCACTTTGTCGGAAGAAGGATCTGTTTCTCATTATAGTGGCAGCACACTGCAAAGCGGTTGCTTTTTGTTTTGAAGATCTAGGACAGATACATGGATTTGCAGTTCCCTGGGGCCCTGAGGGTTAGAAGTACAGATGTTTACAGTTACAGGTTGTGCTGCATCAACATGGGCAGCTGATCTGGAGAGAGATGCAAGATATTTTACAGGATGAGGCCCAGGACAAAGGATTATCTGGCCTGTATGTTGAATACACTTAAATTTGAGCTACCTGTATATTACCTATGTAGAAAATCCTAGAAGGAATTAGGCCTTGGAGGCTTGTATTGAGGCTATATATTTAGGAACAATCAATATATAAACAGGAATTTAGGAGGTGAGCAAAAATAAAATTACTGAGAGAGGACTTATGAAAGAGAACTAAAGGATATAAAAGAACATTAAGAAACAGCAAAAATTAAGAGGGTCAGAATATAGGAACTGACAAAACAGTAATAAAAGATTTACAAAGGACGTACCAGCAAAATCAGAGAAGTTGATGAGAGTGAGACTTTTAAAAAGGAAAGGGTTGGAATGCATCTTTTATTTTGGTTTTATAACTAATGAGTTCCCACCCAGGTATTTTATACTGTCTATCCTTTGAAATTAAAACTAAATTTTATGTTTTCTAGTATTTGAAATTAGAGTATAAATCAAGCTAAATTTTAAACAGTTTTAGGCCTGGGTCATGGCTGAAGGGAGTAAGTTATAAATAAGAAAGTTTTCTGGTGCTGTGTTAAGATAAGTGGGAGATGACAAAAGTAATTCGATTGTTCCTCCTTTACCGTAAAAATCCAGTAACACAAAGAAATAACTAGATATTGAGTACATGAAGAATACCTAAAAAACCTTAGCATAGCATTCCAGAGCACTGAAGGAGCAGAAGAATTTATCACCACCTAAGTGAAAATTAGATAACAGTATTCATTGATGAGATAAGTAGTCCCCCAATCCATTTGTCTCTGGAGTCATTTAATCTAATCAAGTTACAATCAAGATTAACCCTCAGAAGGAATATTCACTGTAGTTTTTTGAGAAGGTTTTATCTCTTCAACAATAAAAACCAACTAAGAATTAAAAAAAGAACAGAAAACCACAAAACCTATGGTTATGTCACATTGAGTATTCATGTATCAATTTGAAGTTTTCAAAGTTTCTGTTTTGATTATTTCCACATTTATTTTTCAAAGACTCTTATAACATTTTTTACCATGTAGCTTTTTCTGGTGGTGATAAGTGGTTATTACTTACCTTATCAGTTTCTCGGTGTTGATGTTTAATTAATGTTCTACTTGAATTTATAATAGTTCTACTTGAAACTATATAAATTTCAATAAAAAATTATTATCTATAGTTCCATACATTTGTTCTTTGAAACCACTTTCTTTTCCTCCAAGCATTGGTGGTATTAAAACTTTTTTTATGTATACAGGATACATTCACTAAATAGAACATATATTTAATACAAACTGGAGAAAATGAAGTCATGAGTATAAATATAATCCCCGAGTCACAGAAAGCACCTTTGCAATAACAGAATTTTGATGCAGAGTTCAGTAGTAAAACTAAAATTTTTAAGCCTTAGTTCTTTAATATATTACTCCCTCAAAAAATGAACTCTATTATTCTTTTACACAGTATCAAACATACTAGACTAAGAAGAAAACCAAGTATCAGGCATGTACAATACTTTTAAAAATAAAAGTGCAGATGTCAAGGTAGAATTTCCATCTTGTTCATGTCAAAAAGGAATGTACTTTTTTCAGTGAAACTAGCTTCTTTTAGTAAATTTCTAATAACAAAGGAACTTCATACCTCTTTACTGTGAGACAGAGTTATAAAGTAAGTGTATCCTAATTTAAACTTTTGTGCTAATGCTAGCCCAAATCTTTATTTTTCCATGACAATTTGTGAACTTTCCATTTCAAAATTATTTAAATTCACCAAGAGGGTAGTGTCAGGAGCACTTGAAATTATTTTGATTGAAATATGTCTTCTTTTGACTACATTTTAGACAAAATGTTTCTGTTAGAAAATTGCAAATTTATTTTCTTTTTTACATTAATAAAAGACTGGAAGAATAACAATGTGAATAAAATAAAGGGAATGTAGCAAGGATTTGAACATTTAAAAGTGAGAGTATAGTTATTTAAAAGTCATAATTTCAACAAAAATAATAAGTTAGGCTTAGAAGTTGCAGTCGTTTACAGGGGTCCATGAATTCTGTAAGGCAAAAAGCTAATTCAGCAATCCCTTTATGGGTATATACTCAAAGGCAATTAAAATAATTTTTAATAAATCTCGCTCTTACGTTCATTGTATCATTATTTACCATAGCCAAGATATGAAACCAAATTATTTGTGATGGTTAATTTTAGAGGGCAATATGATTGGATTAACATAGAACTAGTTGGTGAATTGTTTCTTCTGATACGGTCTGCTTAGGCGTTTTTGGAGAGAATACACTGTGTGCTCTGGTGAATGGGGACGATTTGCCCTTTCTGTACCCCCACTCCTGTATGTACTCTCACCGCACTCTCACTTCTATATGTTCAAATTCTTCCTTTATGTTAGTAGTCAACATCCAATGGGCTCAGTAGCACTAACCAGAAAAAAAAGATGATGCTCTCCTTCCTGGAGTCAGGACACAGTTCTTCTGAGTTGGGATTTCATCTTCAAGTTCTCCAGCCTTTGAATTTCAGAATCTGCACTGGAAGCCCCCTGGGCCCTCACCATACCCTGTTCTCATATCTTCTGCTTTAGCCTGATGACTCTGTAGTCTTTGGACTAGGACAGGGTATCCCATTGGTCTTCAACTTGTGAATGACCTATCATGGGACTCATCAGCCTCCCTGAACTCAAATCCTTCATAAATTCCTGATCTATCTATCTGTCTTTCTTTCTATTTATCTGTCTTATTCTATTGACTCTGTCTCTGAAGAACCTTGACAAATCTGGTGTCTATTAGACCAATGTACACAGAAAATGTGGTGCTTACAAACACTGGGAGACTATCAGCCTTAAAAAGAAGAAAATCCAAGCAAGTGCATAAATATAAGTGTCGTTATTTCCCTTTGTCTTCTTTGCCCTATTTTAATTCTCAAGTCTGTAATTCCAGTAATTGAGGTGCTGAGGAAGAAACAAGTTAGAGTCTTACTCAGGCAGTTTAGCAGGACCCTGTCTCAAAATAAAAGTACTGGGGATGTAGCCCTGAGTTCAATCCCCAGTTCTAAAGAAAGAAGAATGAGAAAAAGGGAGGGGAGGAAGGGAGTAGGAATGTAAACCATCTGGGAATAAATTGATGAACCTTGATGACACTGTCTTAAGTGAAATAAGCCAGGCACAGACAGACAAATGGTAGATAGTCTCATTCATACGTGGAATGTAAAAAAATTTGAATTCCCAGAGGCAGTGGGGTAGTTAGCAGAGCCTAGAATGGTGATCAAATGATGTTGATGATGGTTAAAAAGTACAAAATTAAGTTCAAGAGACCTATTGTGAACATGGTCACTAAAGCTAGGAACAGTGCATTGCATTTTTGAAAATTCCTTAGGGTAGGTGTTTTAAATCACAAATATGTGAGGTAATGCATATATTCATTAGCTTGTTTGGCAATTCATACATATGTTATATATATTTCCATATGTATATTTCTAAAATCATGCTGTATTCAATGCATACATGCAATTTTTGTCAATTAAAATACATTTTAAAACTACTTTTTATACAAAGTTAATGAGTAAATGGCATTTGAATTAATTCAGGAAGAGAAACCAAAGCTAAATAAAAGGTGCTAAGAGGCACGTAAGTTTACCTTTGCAAATTTACTATAAACTTCAAGGACTGAAGTTTGGGGGACTCTTAAGATTAGAATCGGACATGAAATCAGAGTTTGGAAACAAATTTCCAATAGGTTCATGGTAAATTAAGTAAGCAAACAAAAAAATTGTGAGACAATTCTAGTGAAATGTAAAAGCTATATGAAATGAAATTTATCCATATAATTTGCTTCATATTATCTAGTAATAATCTACTGGATTCTCCATGATTCAGCCCAAATTTATGATTTAGTTCTATTGAGAGATTGAGAGGAAGAGATGTTTACCTTTGAAGCTCAGTGGTAAAGAAAATTTGAACTCTCTCTTTCATTGTAGGTAATTAAAATGTAACTTCTAAAAACAAACAAAAAAATCAATAAATAGCAATGAAAATGTCTTATTTTAAAACACAAGAATAGAATTCCAGCAAGAATATGACTGTAAATAAAAATCAGTCCTTCATCCCCCTTCTGGAAGTTATTTAATAATGAAAGCTATCACAATTCTATGTTCAGGAAGAAGAGGAGACAGCATAACCCCAGGCTTTGTTCAGAAGCATTGGCTGCCAATGGAGCAGAAATGAAGCAGAAGCTTTGCAGAAGGAAATGGAGCTGTGAAGCCACGGAGTGAAACCACACCGCTGAGAAGGACCCACAGACGTGCACCTCAGAAAGCACCAGCACAAACACACCTGATGAAAATGAAGCTCTCATTGAAAATACTGAATCTATACTCTGTATTCTAATGGCAAGATGAAACTGGGGGTGAGCTCAGCTGATGCAGATGCCTCTCTGAATAAAACACAATTTTGAGAACCTGGGAAAGTAGCACTGTATAATAAAAAACCCAGGCATCTTTTTACATTGATTGATTGATTTATTGATTGCAGGGGATAGTCATTCATGTAGGGGAGAGAGAAAAAGTGCACTTCTCTGACTAATCTTAACATGTTCTATTGGTGCCAACCCTGGTGTTTCTTATCCAAATTTGTTGCACAAAAGATTCTAATTGTTTGTAAATAAGTGAATAAAAATGACCTCAAATAAATTAGTGTAAGAGATACTATAAGAAATAAGGGGACGGTTTATTTATCTACAGAACATTTGATTTAAATCTGTTGTCCATGAACATGCAACATTTATGATCAGGTATATTGTCATAATGAGGAAAGAAGGAAAGAGAAAGCTTTAATAAGTCACTTTTTTTCCTAAATCTATAAAAAACAGATGCAAGAAATAGAAAAGAGAAAATGAGGATTTAAATTGCCGGTAGTGTGTGCCTATGATGTGTGAAACCATCCATACTACCCACCAAAAAGTAAACAGAGAATGTAAGAAGAAATAGTAAATGAGCAAAATTAAAAAGCAAAAGCATAAGTTAAGTAATTGGAAGACCTGGGGGAAGCATTTGGTGGAACAGAAACTGCAGAAACCTCAGTAAGTACAATAGATAAGGCAATTGAACAAAATATATTGTGGAAATTTTGCCAAGCCAACCCAAACCAAACTAAAAGGAAGATTCTTTGCACCAAGGAGATAATATGGCAGCGTTTAATCTTTACACCAGCGGACTGTTGGAATTCATGCCAGTGGACAGTTGCAGGGATAATTCCTCTCAAGCAATGGCCCGGAATCAGGGAGGAGTTTAGTCTGTATAGAAATAGCCGTGGGAGATGCAAAACACGTGACTAAATGTTACATGATTGGTTACATACATTGAATCATATGTTGACAGACAGGCTGGTCTTGGAAACAATAGAAACATTCCATGAAACAGGGGAGGGGACTCTTACAGAATGGGCATACTTGAGGGCATTACCGTAATATAGGAATTGTTCAGGAGAGAGAGCTTTTGACTGAATGGAAGTGGTTAAGGACATTACCATAATATACTTGACTAAATGAAAGTGGTTACCATAATATACTTGACTGAATGAAAGTGGTTAAGGATATTACCATAAGATAGGAGTTGTTCCTGGGATAGACTTAACTGAATGAGCACAGGTCAGCCCAAGGTGACTTAAGGCACAGGCAATGGCTCTGACATTGTCAGGGTCAATTGAATTTACCAGAGACAGCAGAACAGCAACTTGGTCAGTCTTACAATTAATCATGAGATATCTATAAGTTTGTTATTTTGCACCAACAATATCATATAGATATGTAGGAAGTATTAAAAATACTATGAAGTAAGTAATAGCTAAAAAGAAATTTACCAGTCATAATTATAACCCCCCAAAAGAAAAAGTTAATGTACTGAACTAGTATTATTGAATATGATTCTAGAAAAATAATGCTGAAGTAATGTATGGCTTTCAAGTAGATATTTAAATTGCACACTAAATGTATTAGAGAAATTGAACTTAAAGTAACCAGAAAAAATACGTCCTAGTAACATTGTAAGTCATCAAATACGTAAAATAAATACTTTAGATAGCTAGGTTAAAAAGACATACTCACTTCCAGGACAGAGAAATACCAGGTTGGCATCATATTTCTACCAAAATGTTTTATGACGTAGAATAAGGATAAAAGAAAACATTTCTTTTGTCTAAAATCCTGTGGTGAAGAAAAAATAGGGAGAAGGTTGGAGGAAGAGGACATGTATTAGTAGGGAAATAATAAGTTATGCTTTTAGAAATAAAAGAATAAGAAAAACAGGTAAATGATTAAATTGTAGTTCCAAAAGTAATGCTAAGACATGAAAGCAAGCTATCTTAAGTATTAGAAATGGTAAATACAGGAAACACAAAACATATTAAAAGACTTTCAGAGAAAAAAATATGAGGGAAATGAATAAAATAGCCATCACATCAGCTGGACGTGGTAGTGCACTCCTATGATTCCAGCACTCAGGAGGCTGAGGCAAGAGGATCCTTGAGAGTTTGAGACCAGACTGGGCTACAAAATGAGCACAAGGCCAACCTAAACTGCACAACCAGACCCTGTTTCAAAAAGATTAAAAAAAAAAAAGTCATCATATCAATAAAGGTAAATGATTTAAATTCATGTATTAAAATAGTAAGTGTATTAGTCCACTATCTTTTTGCTGAAACACAGTATACAATGCCCACAGTTTAAAGAAAGAGAAGTTTAATTTAGGTCATGGTTTCAGGGAATTCTGTCCATGGCTGGCTCCAGAGCATAAACTACTTGACAAAAGGATGTGAGGAGCAAAGCTGCTTAGTTCAGGGCAGGTGGGAAGCAGAGAAGGGCAACAATGGAAGGGAGGAACAAGCAGCAAGGAACTACAAATAGTACTCAAGACTCCTGCACCCGAGGTTCACCCAGACACACTCAGGAGTATGCTCTACTACTCTGCCTGGTATTCCTTAATCCAATGAAGCTGACATATCAGGATTCATGGACCCTACAAATTTTAGAATGGGCCACAAAACGCAGACTTAACTGTAGTATGCACAATAGCTACATCTTAAAAGTGTTAGTTTTAAAAATTGAAAACAAAATCCGAGGGGGTAAATTCAGTTGCAAAACAAAAGGAGAAGGAAGTGGAGGAAAAAGAAAAAGGAAAGAGGTAAAGGAAGAAAGAAATAGGATTAATGATATCAATCAAGGTGAAATTTAGGCCAATAAATCCCGTGTAGAGTATCTCAGACCTCATAGATTTAAATGTTACATTTTTATGCTCACTGACATGAATAGTTGCAAAAGACTGATGATTTAGTCTCAGACCTGTTTCATTTGTACATCTGTCATGTATAAGAAAAGTGACTCCACCACTTTAGAAGTTGAAATTTCTATCCATGCTCTTGATCTCCATTTACTATTTCCTAACTGATGCATCCCTTTTCTGGTTTTGTTTTTAATTCTATTTTTTATAGCATATAACCTGAAGAAAGGTTGTATGGTGGAAAGTATTTATGAATTCTGATACTTTTATTTCACTTTCACACTAAATAGTATAGAACTTTATCATTAAATCTCTGTCCTGTGGAACTTGAAATGCACTATCCCACTGATAGAAAGTTGAGCTCTTTCTTTATATAGTTTGTGGTGGTTAGTGTGTATAAATTCCTGACGGTAACTCTCATGCTCTCATATCTTTGCAATATATGCTTGTTTATCGTGAAGCTACTTGTTTTGTATTGAATTCTATTTTCTGCATATTTGAAATTGTCTTGACTTACATACTATAGCTAAAATAAATATCTTATGCTATAGATGTTCAGTAGCATAATTTCCTTTCCTATTTTTTTTTACGCTTGTCAGAATTTCTTAGTTAACTTTCTACTTTGTATGGAAAAGCATCAGTATTCTGAGAGAAGACTGTCTAGAACAAAAGTACTATAATGTAGGAAAATGTAACAAATTTTGAATGATTGGTTAAAAGCTAACATTGAAATTTTAAAATATATTACAATAATTTCCTTCCATGACATTTGCAGAGAGGTACAAATTTTTCTAAAAGTTAAATTGTTCATGTGATATTCTAATAATAAATTCTGATATTCTAAATCAGAAAATAGAATCCAATTATTCTTTTAATTAGAATGTCCTTGATATTTAATGAAGAATAATATTACTGGGTTATGTATTTAGCATTTATATGTTTTTATAAAATTTTGTTCATATATACTATGCATTTTAATACTCAGGTTCTTGCCTTTTCTATTTATTGTATCTTATGGATTATGATTATTCTCTATCATTATGTATTTATTTCCTTTCTCTGGAAGCTTAAGAGATAACAAATGTATGTTTCTTGCTCTAAAAATGTCCGTTGTTTTGAGTTAGTGACTTTTCATCTATCTTGTTAAACCCTTTGTGGGTGATTTTTATTTCTATATTTGAGGAATTATTATCTGCTTTACAGTAAGTCATATTTCTGCAACTAGATTTAGGGTAGTATTGAACAGTGAGAAAGTTCAGCTTCCTTTATGTTTTTGTTATATCTTTTTTTTTTAACACAAGCTATAGTTAAGTAAAGTTCAAATTTTGTCTGAATAATAACACCCAAGTTAATGAGGAAGAATTGCAAAATTTCTTCTCTTCCTATTACTGGATTTTTTCATCATGTGTACTTCTAGTTTTTCCCAATGTAAATTTTATGTTTTAAAATCAGCCTAATTAAATGTTATTGGTAAGCACTGTCATTGGTTCTAGTAGATAGAATGGTTCCAACTGCTAAAGTTTCAGAAGATAATTTCAAGACTTTGTCAGGAGTGGAGGTGACACATGTCATCAGGAGCTGATGGTATAATGTAAAGTGTGGGTTGGCAACAGGTTACTTTTCTGTCTTCAGAGGTCCGATTGTCTATATTTAGGCATTTCTATACGTGTGCATGTTCATATTTACATATGCACATGTGCACACTTGATATATATCTTTATACATAAATATACACTCATCTTATAAAGTTTGCTATTTTCTTCTCAGAGTTAAAAAGCAAGATTGGGCTGGGGATATCGCTCAGCGGTGCAGCACCTGCTTGGCATGGGAAAGGTCCTGTGTTCGATTCCTAGTACCCACAAAAAAGGAGAGAAAGAGAGAGACAGAGAGACAAAGAGAGAATTAAAAGCAAGAGTTTATAGTAATTTTAAATTGTCTGTGATTAAACTTTGTTTATTTTTTAAATTTTCCCCTGTCCTTTGTTTAGTTTTTCATTTCATTCAAAAATCAGAAAAAACGCCTATTTAATATAGTGAAATTCAGAAAAGAACACATTATAAAAATCAAGAGCTCATAAATCATCAGGAAGAAATAGAATAACAAAGATACTGAAGATAGAAACTAAAATGAGATAAAACCAGATATTTCTGGTTTAATATAATTCTAATGCCATGAAAAGACCAAACCTAAAGCCAATACAATTCTTTAGCAAGTAAAATTATAAAGTACAAAAATAATACTGTTGATAAACCAATAAACTTAGAAACTATTAAAATATATTCACAAACCTATGAGAGTAACATAAAACTAAGAATGCAGATAAATGTAACTTAAAAACAGAGTCAAGTGGTCTCCAAAATTATATAGTGATGCAGGATGAGAATGACAAGAATCAATGCTCAAACGTCATAACTTTGCATTTACTGTGATCAAGAAGCTGGATTGGAAGGGGCTGAATTCTTAGCCTGTGGCCCTGAGGAAGAGTATTTCAGATGTTAATAGATGAGGGTAAACAAACTGTTAGAAAGCACGATCAAACATAGTGCTATGGAACCTCGTTAATGCGAGGCACAAGAAATAAATTTTAATAGATGTAAATCCTATTAGAGTCAAATCTACTATTTATCTTTCAGTGAATTCACTGCCAGAAAATCTGCTTACAATGACTACAAACAGCAATGTCAATTTAGTTTAACAGATCATAGAATTTCTTCTTCAGGGTGTCCCTGCTTTTTGTAGTGAGTTTGCTCACCTAATGTTCTACAGTTAATATTCCATCCACATCATGTAATAGTCTTCTGTGCCATTAGGATAAGCTGCAGAGGGGTCATAGGATAAATGCTCCTCAGTCTAGAAGTGACACCCTTTCTGCTGATTAAACCCTGTGTTGCAGTTATATCACAGAGTGCTTTGGAGTGCATTTGAAACTGACTATCTCTTAAACTACAGTTAATTGACTGGTTTGTTTTGACTACCAAATAAAGTTGTTCAAACTCTTCCAAACATGATTATCTTTTCTTCAAAAGGCATAAAATCACAGCCCCAAGTTAATAACAATTTTGAAATTCTCATATTATGACTGGGGCGTCTGCAACAGATATGGTTATATAATCACCTAACTGTATCTGCCGTGAAAAGAATCAACAAATCTAGTTTTCTTCACAGTGCATTTGTAGCATCAAGCATAGCTCCTGTACATAGTAGGCACTCTTATATCTGAAAAATTGACAAAGAAGCTGGGTATGGTGGCTCACGCCTTTAATCCCAGCACTCGGGAGGTTGAGGTAGCAGGAGCGTGGTCAGTTCGAGGCTGGCTTGGGCTAAAACGCAAGCACAAGGCCGGTCTGAGCTACACAGTGTGACCCTGCCTCAAAATACCAGGGCTGGGAGTTTGGCTCAGTGACTTAAGCTCCTGTCTAACAGGTGCGAAGTTGTGAGTTCAATCCCCGGTGCTGAAAAAAAAAAAAAAAATCCTGACAAAGAATTAGAAAAAAAGTCAAGTTCTTATCATCTATAATTGATGATTGAAAGTCACAATATTGCCCAATTTCTTAACTAGCAATATATTTTTTCAACAAGTACAATATTTTCTTTTAAAAATGTTAGCTTGTACTACTCCTAAAGTTATTGTACTGAAGACACTACTTCTTACTGCTGTAATACTTGTACTATATGTTACTATTTTTCTAATCCAGCACTTTAGTACAATTAAAATCGGTGCAGAGCAGGGAAAATCTGGTACCAAGGTTGGAACTTGGGTTTCCTATTGTGATGTAGATTATTGATTCAGGGAAGACAAATTCAACGTCTTGATATTTAGAAATGAGGTTAAATAACAACCTTTAGGTTGGCTAACCAACCCAGGAAGACAAGACATGTAGAACATGAAATGATGGCTTAAACTTTCAAAGTGCGCATAAGAGCAGATCCATGCCAAACCATGTGGCTGTGTGTTTTTGAGCCAGTTAGATGAACTCTTCTGGCTTCATGATTTTCCTGCACCAAAATGAAGATGTGTAAAACAGCACACTTGTCACAGTGCGAGGGTCTTAGTAAATGGATATTTAAAAGGATTAGCAGATTGTTTTTGAGTTGTAAAATGAATAACTATAAAACATGCTAGTGTCAACAGTAGTAACAACATGAGCCCATTGCTTGGCAGAGTGGGATCCATGTTGAAAATATCCAAATTTATCAACTCAAAAAAAGTGAGAGCCTTAAAACTAGGTATGAGGTTAAGAAAGTTAACTAATGAATTGTTAAACAAATTATATATGTAGTATTTATAAAAATCTGAACTAAATATTTTGATGCACAGCATTAGACTATGTAATCCCTTCTCCTTCTCCTTCTTACTTTCTGTATCTGACAATGTTCTGTCAAAACATTGACAGAAGCATGTCATTTGTTCCCTTTCTTTCAGCTTCATTTCCCTCACATGTTGTTTAAATATTTTATGGTGAAAGTCCTTCTGGTGTTGTCATATCCATGGAGCTTAATAAAATTGTGTTTACCATGGTATTATACTCAACCAACCTGCTTTTCACTCTCTTTTTCATCTACTAATGCCTTAATCCTTGACAAACACATGTGCCAAACACTCATGTGTCTGCACATTACTTTGCAATATTTGTAAATGTTTTATTCCTTTGCTGAATAAACAGATTCCATACACGCTTTGAAAAGAGGTTGGAGACTCTCCATGATTCTCACACTGAGAAAGATCTCAGAGTTGTCTGAAAAAACAAACACGATAAGATTTTTTATGAATACTTTGAGTTTCAGCAGCTACTTCTGCTATCAAGGAGTATGGCACAGATGTTCGAAGACACTGATATGCTGAAAAACTTTAAAGCCTGGGTTCCCATAATAACCGAAAGAGACAATGCTCATGTTTTAGTATTTGTTGTGGGTTGCAATCCAGGTAGCTAAGAGGAAAGAAAGAGAAATGAAACAGTAAGGGAGAAAGCCAATACTGTGGCTGTATATTATTAACAAACCAGGAATGTTCACAGAAAGCACACAGTTGGTTACAAAAATTAATTCTAGAGTGAATGAATGCTATCAGTGATTTCAGAGTAGAGAATAATGAGTATGTAGTTGATCCTGAGTTTCTCTCTCATGTCTTGCTTCTCATTTGTCAGAATTCTCACTTTAAATTTGTATTATTGTGATTTTCTTAGGCAGTTACTGGTAAAGAAAGGGCCACTATGAGTCTTCTCTATTGGACATGCATACTGAGGATACTGGTGCTGCCACTGAATTGTTGTGATAGAAGCATTGCTAAAGATTAGTCTGAGAGAGGTGAAGAGAAGACCTGGGAGTATAGTTCAGTGGTAAAACATATATTTTTATTTATTTATTTACTTTTTTGGTCTTTTTGAGCCAAGGTCTCATTATGCAATTCAAGCTGGCTCTGAACTCACTTTGTAGAACAGGCTGTTCTCGAACTTGCAACAACCCTCATGCCTCAGCTTCTGGAGTGCTGGGATTATAGGCATGTGCCACCATGCCCAGCAAGCATGTACTTTTAATGAATAAGGTCCTGTGATCAATTCCTGACAAGGAAATAAGAAAGGATGAGATTAAAGAAGGTGTGGCCCTAGCTTAAGACTTGATACTACTTCTTTCTTTTCTTGGGCATCTCTGGGGAGAAACAAAGATCTCAAACTCAGGTTTGCTAAGTGAATTTAATAATGCAGTATCTACTGGAGATAGTGCAGTATATATCCTGACACCTCATACCCTCTCATCCAGCCCATATTGCAAATGAAAACAGAATGTTTATTCTATAGGGAGAATCATTTGGATTTACAATGAGATCACTTAAAATATTCTTTAAAGAGGGCTGGTCAGCAAACTAAATGAATTAGAAGATGTAATCCTTATTGCTGCAAATAGCCTTGGAACTTTGTTTTACTGACCTCTGGACTGCACATTAGGCTGTGTAGTAAGATGGCCAAGACCTTTATCTTCCAAGAATCTCAGCCCATGTTTATCTTGCCTTCATAAGATTGTGTTTGCTTTGATTGCTCATTCACAGTTATTAGTAGGCATAGATGCAGCAAGAGATGCCAGTTGAGCCTCCTCTTTTCTAGACCTACTTTGCCCTGCCCCTAGCTGTGTTTCAGCTCCTCATGTTCACTGGGTCATATATTCTTGTCATTTTAATTAACTATGCTAGTCATTTTATAGTTGCCCTATGGCTTCACTGGAATGTGAATCAACATGGCAAATTGATTGATGACTACCTTGGTGGAAATTTGATTTTCCTGACCCATAAAAGAACTATTTGTCCTCAATCCAGAAGATGTTAAGGATGAAAGGACCAGAAGCATAAATTCTACAAGTATGTAAGTAAAAGTGAAGATGAGAGGGGACAACACTTCTAGCCTTGATTACAAAGTCCATCTATTTAAGCCGTTGCAGACATATG
Source organism: Dasyprocta punctata (assembly GCA_004363535.1). Classification (NCBI taxonomy): domain Eukaryota; kingdom Metazoa; phylum Chordata; class Mammalia; order Rodentia; family Dasyproctidae; genus Dasyprocta; species Dasyprocta punctata. Next base: position 19,928 of record RJWM01008641.1, read on the forward strand.
ACCACATTTGAGTTTCTGATTCAAAACAGGTACCGCCATCTGACAGTGTTCCACTCCCTGGGGTTTTGTCCCTGAGTTCAGTACAGTCTCATAGTACAGTCTCCAACAGGTGATTTGACTACTCAGTAGGTGCAGAATAGCAGATATTTCTTGACTTTGTGTGGCATGGTAATACAATGAATTTCATGTTTGTGATCCTATTAGTTCAATTTTTAAATCATAAAATGGCAAGACTTGAGTATGTGTGTATGTGTGTCTACATGTATAAAACAGAAAAGGAATTATATTTGAACATGCTGTTTCTGATTGCAGTCTAGAGATGAAGGTAAATTTGAGAAACATTTAGGAAGTAAAAGTAAACACCAGCTTCTTGAGATGAATAGAAACAGGGCTGAGAGAGGGATTAATGTCATAAAGTTCTGCTCTTGAGATATGAAATGGATGACTGAAATATGTCTTAGGACTGGAATAAGGCTTTAGGTTTCCAGTTCATCTGAAGCCATTTATCATTGTTTCTAGATGTGAATAAGTTGAAATTTTAGTAGACTGATAGAGATGACAAGTTGGCCACTTTACATATGTATTTGGAGCTCATGGAAGCATCTACTCTGGAAATGTTGAATTTTGGGTCATCTACATATAGCTAACAAATAAACCTTCAACATGAATAAAAAATCTAAAATACACAGGGTGAGAAGAATTGATTTCTTGGTAGAAATACATGAATTGGTGGCATGAATGGTTCTGGCACTGTCATAGTTACTTTTCACTCATTGCTGAGACAAAATACCTGATGCCCAAAATTAGGGAAGGAAAGGTTTATTTCTTACAGTTCTTGGGGATTTCAGTCCATACTCAGTTGGCTCCAAGGCAGCGTGGCATGCTGGGGCTGCCATTCATGGCCTCTGCAAACAGCAAGGTGCCAACTGGCAAGAGAGGGACATGCTTTCTTCCCACCTTTACACTGTATGCTGGCTCTGCCCCTGGGCAGATGCAGCACTCACATCACCAATTCCAGTGCCAGAGAACAAACCAATCACAAATGCCAGACTCAGCCCTGTCCATGATTATATTAGGCTTAGGTCGGGGCCATCTGACCACACTATTATAAACACATACTAAATATTCAATAAATCATTACTCTCCCTGCTTTTTAAACAAAATATAACTGTATAATATTTTTGCTGCAATTAATATACATTTAAATCTTCTAACATTTAATTTTTGTGGGGCCTGGGTCCTGTAATGGCAGTGCAGGTGATTGGCCACTCGTAAAGTCAGAGATGACTTTACATTTTGCAAATTAATCTGTAATATGATTTCCAGTTTAGATGTTCTAGGAAAAAGGATGGTTGGTGAACATTCAACAACATTTATTGACTATATGCTGTGTTCCAGGCATAGAGACACAGGCTCCCCATGTTTGCCTTTAATAATTCAACAGGAAAGTGGAAACTTAAAATGCTAGGCAGTCCGTAATCAATATTAATTGATTGCTAGTCCCTGCTATCACAGAGCTCAAGTACAATGGAAAGGCAGACACTAAGCAAACAATGATGAATAAACAAGTAACTGCAATTATAAAGTAGGAGCTATGGGGATACATCATAGAGCTATCTCCTTTTAAAAATGATGGGATAAATTACAAGAGAATGTCTAATATTCTGTGTTAGAGGAAAGCAGAAGTTACTAGCAGGAAAAAAGTAAAGGCCACCGAAACCATAACCATGATGGGAAAGAGGTACTTGTTTGGGAAGACACTTTGAGAAAATCATTTTGAGGATAGTTTTCCTATGGATCCCAATCAAAATAATTTGTCAAGATTTGGATAGACTAGAGGAAAACATTACTCAAAAAGAAAAAAAAGAAAGAAACAGTAAAGCTCCCCCCCCCGGCAAAAAGCAGTAAACACCCCCCAAAAACCCCTCTTACTAGCATGTACGTTATTTCTGTATCTTTAAAATGGTAATAGGAGCTTAAAACTTTAATGTTTGTGTAAAAAGAATGGTTATCGTCACATAGCTATTACTTTAAACCATGAAAGGTGTTAAACTGATCACTTCCTGATATCTGACGTGCATTTTGTGAATGGCTGTAGTACTGTTACTTGAGGATGAGTTACTGTTCTTGAGCATGGGAGTCATTTATGCACTCAGTGACTATGGCATTAAACCTCTCTGAGTTAGAGTAGGTCTTTATTGTTTAGTTAAACCATTCTCAGTCCTTTAGGGCAACCTCATTGAATTAGTATTGCTTGGCTCTGATTTCAAGAAAGCATTTAGAAAGCAGCTCATGTGTTAGCTTTAAGCTATAATCTGTGATTTACACTTCTAATTTCAAAGTTTACTGTTGAAAAAAAATGGTAAAATTGCTAACCCATGGTCCATATTTAGAATACTGATCTCACCTGTATCACAACATACAGTGCACTTTTTACATGCTGGGTTGTGTGTCCATGGCCTGATTCTTAAGTTTGGAGGTTCTTTCAGTAATAAAGAAGGATCTTTCAGTATATGCAATATGAGATTCATTTTATAGATACTTGTGAGCCCCTGTAGAGAAATTGGAATAAATGTGTTTTCAGAGGAAGGAAACATAGTTTGCCTTTAAAAGTGCTCATGCTATGTCATTAGAAATGGTAAGTGTATGAATATGATTTAGTTTTGATGTTCTCTTCCCACCTTTAGTGAAAACAATAGCAAACATAATAAAAAAATATGTGGCTGCATTAATCTTTTTCTATGTCCTTGCTGTTTACAGGTGCAAATGTAATCAGGACACTTTGCATTATATCTGTTATTGCAAAAGTCCTATTATAATTTCAGCCATGGCATTCATTTCTAAAAAAAATGGGTCATGTATATTAAAGCTTATCTAGAAATAAGAAACAAGCCAAATTATGTTTAAAGTGATTTTAGGTTCTCATAAAAATAGATTTTTAAAATCATTTTTACTAATTAAATTAAATTTTTTGATAATATACAATTTAAGAGGAGCAGCTCTTTTACTTCCAAGTCTATAGGAAACATATAGTCTAATGCTATTATTGGTAACAAGTTTGTAGCTTAGCATTTCACCCTGAAAAACATGTAACTAGTGAATAAATACTGATATTGTGTATTTCACATTGTGTTAGCTAATTTTAAACATCTCATGAAATTATGAAATCACTCACAAAATCATTTTAATAATCTCAACATGGAGAATTAACATCTTTATATTATAATGTTAATATATGTGTAAAATATTTAGTGATCAAAAAGTAAATGGTAATGTTTTGAGTTAATGATTTCTATTTATGAATGAATCATTTCAAGAGTGACTTGTTTCTCTATGGTTTTAAATTGTTACATAATAGTAAAAAGAATAAATCTATATGCACAAAAATAGGTCTTACTCTATCAAAAGATATTTGGGGCTCCTAATTTATAGGAGACCACTACAGTTGTTTGTTGAATTATGCAAAATAAGGAAATATCACTTGTGATTTATGGTTAAATTTTTATAGTCTCTGATTGAATACATATGATATATGTATTAATACATATGATATATAGTCCAAGAACAATACGATTCATTAAAAATTTCAAACAATGTTTTTGGTGATTTTATTGTAGTTACTTACGAAAAACTAAGTTTTGTGTCCATGTAAAAAATTGCACCGGAAAATATTAGATCTTATCTCCATGTTGCCTACTTTCTTATTTTCAGATTCAATCACAGTTATATCCTATAATAAGATTTCAGTTATTTTTCACTAAATGATCAATATCCACATATTTGAATAAAGTAAAAACATATTCTTTTTAAAAATCATTCAAGACCTTATTTTCATTATGCATCAGTCTGATTACAACAGCAAAATACCTGAAACTGCGTGATATATAATGAGAACAGGTTTATTTAGCTTCTAGTTTTGTAAGTTAAAAGTTGTAGAGGCAGTCCCATGTGTTTAACCTCTATTAAGGGAGGAGCACCTAAGTAGCATCACATTATGACAAATGACATCATAGCAAGAGCGTGTGGGAGGAGAGAACAATGACAACACAGGAAAACAGAGGGAGACTAAAGGAGGGCTAGGCTTACTTTCTTGCAACAGCATATAACTCTTTTTCAAGAACTAACCACAGTTCATGAGAACTACATCAATTTCTTCCAAAGGGAACAGTTCCATTGCCCTAATTTTGCCATTAGGCCGTCTTGAACTCAGAGTTGCATTCTCATTACCTTCAATAGGATAGAGCTCAGGGCTGCTAAGTCAGATAAAATTTTGAGGAAGAAGTGTTATAAAATAGAGCTCTTGGGTGGGGGTGTTCTGTAATCTGTTTATACACTCTCTTTAAATTCTTACTTGTCTCCAGAAAAAGTCCATAAACATTCCTCTGGATTCTAGCAAATTGTCAGTATGTTGAGGATAAAATACTAGAAGTTTTCAGTTTGCTGCCTCAACAAGAGATACTGTTTGAAGTTAGAAATTTTGTCTGTTTTAGAATGCTTGCTAAGTTAGAAAGGTTTGGTGAATACCTTAGAATTCATCAAATATTTAAAACAGCATGAAACATAAGCTCAATATGATCTGCAAGCCAGGACAAAAATTCACATAGAAACTAGAACCTATACCATCAATTATGAACACTGTCAAATTTGTAAACAAAAATTATTATATGTGATTGTTTTCTTTCCACATGGATTATAATCAGCCTCACAACAGGAGCATTACACCCTAATACTGAGAATATCCAGAGAATCTAGCCATGATATTTTTAAGACCATTATGGAAAGTGATTTTACATGAACTGAATTCCACAGTATAACAAACTCCTCTAAAAAAAAAAAAAAAAACCAAATACAGGAAAGAAAAACACAAATATGATTTAAATGAATTCTTAGAAATGAAGTAGAGATTAGTGTGCAAATTCAAAATCTATATTTGCTGCAGGTGTGATGGTTACTTTCCTACAGATAGCGCACATCAGAAAGACTTAAGGAAGAGGGTACCTTAGTGAGAGTGCGTGTTGGTGGAATACTGAATGAAACTTTCCTCGCTACGAAGCCCCTATTTTCATAGGAAGCAAAATCATCAGGAAGCTTTCGAGTAGAGTGGAGAAAAACATATAACAAACCTTCTTAGTTTTTTCTCACCTTGTGTCTAGGAATCCCTTATCTGCACATTCTCTAGACTATTCAGACTTGACTGAGAAGTTGGATTAATATAAGAATGTATAGGAGTAAGAATTCATAGGAGTAAGCAACCATCAAAGTGAGCACAAGGCTTGTACATCTGTCCATTAACAGTGCCACAGACTCTCTCAGAGTACTTTATTTCCAAAATATCTTAATTTGTTCATAGTGATTATAAAAAACTACAAAGGGAAATATGACTTTAATTAGAGACTTCAAATTTAATGAAAAATAATCAAATCTGTACAAATACTTTGCTTTGTGGCTAGTTCACATTCCACATGGCAATGTAATATAATACATACTTTTTTATATATATAAAAAAGAGATTTGTTCACGTTTAGATATTTCATTTCTCTAGTCTTTGCAAATTAGGGCCCTGTCGCCTTTTCCTTGTTACTTTAAAGAAAATTTTGACCTTTTTAAGTGCACATATAGCATGGATTTATTATCTTTAATTCAAGATTCCTGGTCTTCTGCAATGAAAACTAGTGTTTCACTAGAAAAAGAAGTATATACTATGCATATTGAACAGTATATAACTTATACTGAACTTAATTATTGAATAACAGAATTAACTTCTTTTAAATTATTAATCTTGCTAATGACCAGCTTGAACATTTTGTCTAGCTTCACTTGTGTCTGAGAGCTTATTATTTGGAATGGTGCTTATTTAAAAGAAACATTAAAGAGATTAGAAAAATAAATCTCTTTAAATTTCAAAAAGAGTTTAAAAGTTTCTCCCATCTTTTCCAAAAAAATGTTCTTCTGGTGTGTTCTTTGACCTCGTATTGTGATATGCATAGTAAAATAGTTCTCCTTGGTGATGTGCCTTATGGTGCTTCAGGATATGACTATGCCAAAATGATCCTACAAAATTTATTTCTCTAATATCTACTTCATAAGAATCTTAGTCATTTTCAAAAGAAATTTACTATATGAAGCTCCTGGAGCAATAGGATTAATATATTTTGCCTATATTTAAAGACATGATTGGACTTATTCTCAGTATACTAACTGTGTTCATGCTTGACTATCTCCAACATATAAACTTCATCAGATCATATATATATTTAGTTTTTCTGGTTTTTTTTTTCCTGAGTGGGAATAGAACATAGCACTTTCTCACTGGGTTACATTCTCAGTCCCTTTTCTATTTTTTTATTTTGCGACAGTCTTTCACTATGTTGCCCAGAACGGGCTCTAACTTTCTATCTTCCTGCTTCAGCCTCCCAGTGTGCAGGAATTACAGATGAAAAGCACCATCTTTGATTTATTCATGGAGTTTTCATTCACAAACTCAACTTCATGAAAATTGACACAAGAAATGGTACACAAAAATTGCTCTATAAATACTATATTGGTTACTTTCTCATCTTATTAGGTGTGAGACCCAATATTTGACACCAACGATTTATTTTTATTTTATTTTAGTTTAGTTTTAAGAGCAGAATGTATTTATTGAGAGAAAGAAAGCTTCTGTCTGGGAGAGAGACAGAAGGGGTCCTGAGTGTCACCAACAATTTAAAAGAGGAAAAAAAAAAGTTTGGTTCACAGTTTATAGAGGTTTCAGCCCATAGTCAGCTGGCTGCAAGGTAGGGCAGCATAGGAGAGGGGCATCGGAGGGGAAAAGTGCCTTCATGGCATAGTGACGGAAAGCTGAGAGAAGGGAGGAGCAGGAAGAGAGGAAGGGTTCCAGGCCATGCTCTCTTTGCACCACCTCTTCCAAGCAGATCTCACTTCCTTAAGGTAAATCAGCTATAATCTCATCAGTAGATTAATCCACTGATTATTTTCATGACCCCATGATGCAACAGCCTCCCAGGAGCCCCACCTATGGACTCATGAGACTTTGGGGGGACATTTAGACAGAAACCATAAGAAATAATAAAATGATTAAGACCATGATTTGCACAAAAATAAGCCTCCAGATGACCCCACTTGTGAATTCTATCAAAAACATGAGGAAGAAATAATTCCATACTTATCCTAATATTCCAGAGAAGCAAAATAGTCAAAATTCTCCATTTTTTTTGTAGCTGACAATTTGATTGCTAAACCTGAAAAGAACAGAAAACATACAAATAATTTTTTCTTTTTATAAATAAGTAAAAAAAATTTAAATAAGAATTTGGGATCTAAATCCATACAACATAAACAGGTAAAGTACAATGACTAGTTAGGATGTATCACAAGATTATTTACATTATTTTATAATTTACATTATAGTGAATTATAAATTTTTGTTTCTAGTGAATTATAAATTCACTGCCTTATAGTGAATTTTAAAGTAATGCTTACAATTTACATTATAGTGAATTATAAAATAAAGTTTATAGTGAATTATAAATTCCTTATAGTGAATTATAGCATGATAGTTATAATTTGCATTACAGTGAATTATAAAATTCACTAATAAAATTATACTGTACTGAGCAAATACCCTTACCACACATGAATCACCTGCATGGCTTGTTGAAACGTTTAATGTTTGCCTCTAGCTCAGAATTTCTGCTTCGGTAAGTCTGTGACAGTACTCAATACTTTACATTCCCAACAAGTTCTTAAGATGATGCTGAAAAATATTCGTCTTGGGAAAATACCGTGAAAAATATTTTACTAAAAAAATCAAGGGAGATCATCTCAATAGAGGAAATTAAGGTATTGGATAAAAATTTGCTATCCATTTACTGTATTAACTATTAAAACAACATCTTTCCCAAAAATAATAAAATAAAGAAATGCAATCTACTTACATATTATCACATTTAATGCTACATTACCATGAAAACATCTGCTTGAGGTCAGCAATAAGAGACACAGAGACCCGTCATAGTGGCATAGAGGAAGCTGCATTCACAAGAGCTCTGTGTGTGCACCAGCATCAGGCAGAACAGACAGACATGAGGCAGCAGATCACAGAATGGGATAGTGATCAGGTGAAATACAGAAAATGGAAAAATTACATCATGAAGCAAAGTGGCACAGAAGATAACCGCTGACCCAGTATACGTCCAGAATTGCTATTGTTCACAGCGGGGCAGAGCCATGTGCTTTCCCTGCAGGGCATGGACCAGAATCTGGGATAATAATAAAACAGTAACATACAGAATCCCAGATTGTGGCTGCAGATGCCAACCCAGGTCCAGTGACTTATCTACCCTGGGCAGTACACAAAACTTTCAGTGAAAAAAGACTGGAGGTGGTTGCTAGCAAGGCTCTTACTCTAGAAACCATTGTTCCCCAGCCCCAGTGGACTCTGGTTTCCCACCAGGACACAGCCTTGAATCTGTGTTAATAATACTACACAAAATCCCAGTCCATGAGCTTAGAGTCCAGCCCAGGGCCAGAGAACTATCTACACTGTGAAATGCTTAAAGCTGTCAAGGTAACTGTCACTGGGCAGGGGTGGGATTCAACTGGGCACCTGTCCCAGAGGCATTACCCACACTTCAGGTAGAACAATTTGATTCCTGCCCCTCTTGACTGTGGGCATGGAGAGATATAAGAGTTAAAGATAAATTCACAGGCTTGGGCGATCAAATAACCTAGGCAACAGCTGGGGTTGGGATGGAGTGGTGGAGGGAAAAAGCATGCACTAACTGAGGAAATATTCCTCCTAACCCCCAGGGAGACTGAAACCACAGAGAGCCCAGAAAGCTGAGAAAGAGAACTAGAAGCTCCAGAAGGTGTAAGAATGAAGGTGTAGTTGGCAGAGAACCCAGAGCTGAAACTCTCTGGAGGGAGCCGAGAAATATCCCACAAAAGATTCTCTTCTGTCTGGTCTTCGAGGCCCAATATTGTTCTTGTTGTCTTGCTTTATTCTGATTAATTTTTTGGCCTTATTTTATACTCTGTTTTTATTGGTTTTATTGTTTTTTGTTTGTTTGTTTGTTTTTGGTTTGATTTTACTATACCTGTTGGAAAGGTCAGCTATTCCGAAAATAACGAGATATACTATAGTAGCTATTGTTTTCATAGTGTCTTTCTTAGACGTTCTGTACCAGTTCTACTGCTTTGTTTTGATTGACTTCATTCTGTTATGTTTTGTTGGATTTTACTATCTTTAAAATAAAAAAAATTTTAAAAAAAACGTTCTGAAAAAAATCGAGACTCTGGAACTTAGTGGACAAAAGACAGCAGAACCGGAAGTAGATAGAGTGCTAACTCTATCCAAACCTATGGCAGCCAATGTGTGAGACAGACTGAGTGATCTGTCTGTATTCTGAGACTCCCTCACTACTGAAGCATGAAGGTGGAGCTTACATGTGGATACAACTTGTGTATGTATGGATTATCTTTTAATTTTTTACATAAACCTATTGGTCTCCTCTCAGGATGTGCCTCCTTTAGTCTAGCAATATTGGATGTTTACAAGTAGAAGTGCATGCTTTAGTACTTTCAACACACACAAAGCCTTTTGTGTTTTCCACTCATGTTTCCTTTATTTTTCTTCATTTTTATGACCCTTAAGTAGAATTTCAAACTGTCTTTATTTCTCTCTTCTAGTCTAGGCAAAAAGTAAAACCATCAAAATATATTTTTGCATTTTCCCCTTTTTTTGTTTTTGTTTTATGGTATTTCATTTCATTTTTTCTGCTTTTTTCCAATTTTTTCCCTTTTCTTCACCTCATTCTCAGCCCGTCCTTCACTGCTATTAGTCTTTTGTCTTTCTGAGTTCTTGAGAAAGTTGAAAAAAAATTTTAAGTGTTGATGTATGATTGGTTCTTTGGATGTTCTTATTAGCAGTAATTATTCTCTTTACAAGACAGGTTGGAGACTGAAGTCAGTATTTTGATAAAGTGGAGTAGGCATGACAATACAGCATGTCTGAACCTGTAGGATCCAATGAGAGCATTTCTAAGAGAGAGTGTACAGCTACGAGTGCCTACATTAGAAAACCAGAGCAATTCCAAATAGGTAACCAAATGATGCATCTCCAAGCCCTAGGAAAAACATCCTAATGCAAAACTTGTAAAAATAAACTATAGACATCAGAATGGAATTCAATGACATTTAGACTAAAAATAATACAACCATCAATGAGTGAGTTGATTCTTTGAAACGATAAATATGTTCAATAAACCAGTAGCAACGCTTACCAAAGGAAGGAAAGAAAAGACTCACATTAGTGCAGTCAGAAATGAAGAAGTCACAATTACGACAGCCTCTACTGAAAGACAGCATGATTTGAGGTTTAAGTTAAGGATGAAGTTTGAACAAAATAGGGTGGTAGAAAAAATAGGGAGACAAAGTACAGCTGCAGTGTTGAAGCTTTTCTGGGGTGGTCCAGATGAAAACTATTTCTTCTGTAGGGAATGGCTTCTGTGATGGTTGATGATTTTCAAGAAGGGGAAGCTTTGGAAAATTACATCAGGAAAAGATTAAATTGGCCAGCAACCCATGCTTTTATTAAACAAAAGCAACGCTTACATAGTCTAGATTCAAATTTCCACTTGATGCAATAGATCTATTATACCTTATAGAAACTATAGAAGTCCATTTCTATAAATAATTTTTCATATTCCATCTTCATTTTTAGAATAACCTTTTTATGATAGAAACGTTAAACATGGAAGAATCACGAAATGTATGGTGACCAATGTTTTCCAATCAGATTTTTATCTTTCTTTTAATTTTCATTTGTTTGTTTGTGTCTGTACCAGGGATCAAACTCATAAACCTTGCACCTGCCAAGCAAGAGCTTAAACCACTGAGCCAAACCTCCAGCCCTATTTTTTTTTTAAACAGGGTTACACTATGTAGTTCAGACTGGCCTTGCTCACATTGTAGTCCAAACCAGTAGTGAACTCACAATGCTCCACCTACCCCAGCCTCCCAAGTGCTGGGATTAAAGGGGTGCGCCACCACGCCGGACTTTTCATCTTTTCTTTATTTCACAGTGAGCCGTTACCTCTTCTTTTGTGAAAGGTAGTTTTCTTTACTTTCAAGAGGCTGGAAAGTTCCTAGGATAAATTATACAATACACTATCTTCAGTATCTGCTTCTCTTCCTTTCTTCCTTCCTTCCTTCCTCCCTCTCTACTTTGCCTCCTTCCCTCCCTCCCTCCCTCCCTCCCTCCCTCCCTTCCTTCCTTCCTTCCTTCCTTCTTTCCTTCTTTTCTTTTTTGGTGCTGGAGATGAATCCAGGGTATCACACATGCTAGGCACATGCTTTACCATGCTACATACTTAGTCTCAATTATTGACATTACTTTGTTTATTCTCTCAATAAGCACTTATTAAGTACCTTCAGGTACATGACTGATTCATGCATTTAAACAACTTACAATAAAAGGAGGAAGCATATAAATAGATGCTTGTGTAGAAGTATGGATAATAAACTGCTACAGTGAGAGCTGTTGGCCTGGATTGAATGTTGGAAGTTTCCTGGAGCTACTTTAAACTGGGGCTCAGAGATATATTATTTATTTCTGTATGTTAGATCAGTTTTTGGTACATGGAGGGAACAGTGTGTATTTGTCGAATGAACATGTGAATGAAGCAACACAGAAAGTACTTCTTTCTTATCATCCAAAATCATCAGTCATAATCTATTCATTAGTACACTCAGAACTTTGCTTGCTAGATTTCCCTTTTATCCCCATCTCTAATAATTTCAGCATCTATATAGTTGATTAATTCAATATCACCCTTTCAATTTCTGAACTCATTGACCCATTCACAAATTTTGTAACATTAGCCCTTAATGCCTTTGCTAGTATTCTTTTTGGGTTTAAATTTGTTTCATTACTAAAATCCTCATCTTGAAGGCTACTTTAATTTCTTTGCCCTATTCTTTATTGCTTCTGGATAAAATCACAATTTGGGTTAATTTTTTTTTTTCAATTGGTATGAGTCTGTGCTTGGAAGAGCGAAATGTGGTTGGATATACAAAACCAAAGATGCTTACTGGTCCCAAATGAGCCCTTCAACTTTCTGGAAATTCTACTACACTTCTATATTCCATTCATTTTCTTACTCTCCAACGTTTTTTTTTTATATTTTTTATCTCAAATAAAACTTCAACATACTCTTCTCCTTTCTGTGTCAGCTAATAATTTTATCTCATTTCACTGATGAAATGGAAGAAACTTTGGAAAATTTCATCCTATTGCTAAATCAAATCAATTATCTATCACAATGCACTCTGCTTTCACATCAACAAAATGTATGTTTTCTGCACTCGGTTCTTAAGAAAAATCCTGCCTTCCCACTGAATTATATGCTTTCTCACAACTGCTAATATTCTCCCACAACTTCATCTCCTTCTTTCTACAGAATCATTTCCATCACCCCATGCAGTCATCGTTCTGGATTCAAGGGGGATTTATTGTAGGATATCAAAGTCAGAGAATCCTCAAGTATAAAAATCTTGTAATATTGCCTTATAACTTGCATACAACTTTTGTATACTTTAACTTCTGTATTGCTCATCATACTTACTAAACAGGAAATGATCTGTAAATAGTTTACTACAATATTGTTTAGAAAGTAACGACAAGAAATACGTGTAAACATGCTTAGAACAGATATATTTTCACCCCAAATCAATCCACTGTTGGTTGAATCTGCCTATATTGATTCTACAGATCTGGGTAACTGACTGTAATATTATGTCCATTGCAAAAATCATTGGTAAAAACAATCCTTTGTTCACACATCTGACTCTGAATGTAACTATGTATCATTTTATTAGGAAGTTATATCCTTCTGAGGCAAATTTGCTACAAAAATAAAACAAATTCCAGTTGAGTACTTAGGTATATTATCTACATAAAGCTAAGTATATTTGTTAGAACTTTTCACATTACAACTGAATGTTTAACATTTGGTTTTATATTGGTAGAATAATGAGTACAAAACTTAGGCTGATATTCAGAAAGAAACTGGAACACTGCTTTACAAACTGCTAATTAGAACTGGATAGAAATTAATAGCATTTTTCATTCTTTTAATCACATAAATATCTCTTCATAAAATGAGGCTCACAAAACATGCAGTGTGACTCTCTGAACTTCATTTTATCCTTTCCAAATGAAAAATAATGCTGATCACTTTTCTTTCTTTACTGAACATTCTAAAGAATTGATTATTTTGCTTCTGAACTTATAGCTGTTGCACCTTATTTGGAAAGCGATCAGAAACTTTTTATTGAAGTCCAAGTAGTTAGAAAATTACTGTTACTTAATCTTCTGAAACACCCCTGGCTATTTTTCTTTTCAGCATATGCCATGCTAACAAATAGCCAGTAATTTACCAGAAAATAAGTCTCTGATTACTAGTGTAGACTTGTATTGGGCCAATAATTCACTTCTGAGTCTTTGATATAACGTAGAAGTTTCTATCCATGCAGCAAAGCCAATTCATTAGCACATTATATATTATTAAGAATTACCAGAGTACTCAATAATGCTGACTAAATGTGAGTTTGAAAAATGTTCAAGTAGTGTGATAGGGTCACACTAAAGCAATTCAAATTATAGGAGATAAAATCTTTAATTCGGAACTGGCATTTAATTTAACACCTAAAAACAAACATATGCAAAAAACACAAACAAACAAACTTAGTTCTCTTTTATTCCACTGTGTAGGCAACTTTATGTGTGAGCCTAGAAAATGAAAGCAAACATTAAAGAGGAGAATTGAAATAGAATAATTCTGAACCAAAACCCAAAACTAAATAAACTAAGTTTAGCTTACAGACTGAGTAGTACAAGACAGTATATCTTTATACAGAGCAAGTTGTTATAAAGACAGTCTTTAGAATTGGGCCAGAATTTGATCCATAGCTCCATTATAGACTATCTGAGCAATGAAACATAAGTCACTCAATCATAAGAAGTTCCTATGTCTCATATAAGAAAAAGAAATGTGAATAGTTTTGAACCATAAATGGGCTACGGAATAAAAAGTGATATAATCTCTAGTTTGAGAAATCCTTGTTTTTGAAATGCTTTAAAATATCCTGTTTTTCTTCATAGGTCATGTTGTGTAAAATTTATCATAGAGCAAAAGCTGGAGCAGTTTGATCAAATTAGAGTATTATATTGAGTCTTTATAGCTGAAGATATAATCATTAGATGGTAAAAATTCAAATTTATGAATGTTGATGGACCTGTTAATCCAGATGTTTGTCATTCAGTTGAGATACACATTAATTGAATTTCAGAGATGAATAATCTCCAGAACCACACTATGGTGTATGAATTGTTACAGAGAGGGGAATCAACAGCCAACATTTCACCTTCACACTCAATGGGAAAAAAAAGATTGAAAGTTTGGCACATGCAACACCTGGTCGGATTAACTCATTTATTGTGATTATTAGGATATAGATTTTTCTGTACCATTCTAATGTATCAAAATAGTATCTCTTGGGTAGAGACAGATGAACTGAATTATCTCATTATTTTATGCATATAAGAGAAGTCATATGAAGAGCAGAAAGCTTTGCAAAGCCAATATATGGCAATGAAACAAATTACTTTAAAAGACAAAATAGTTCATTGAAGGAATATTTGGACTTTAGATCTATTTGGCCCTTTATTTCAGTCACTATAATGGAAGAGTTCAGTATTTGCCCAGATGCTTCTTAACAATTGCCCCAGGGATACTTTATAATTATCCCACAATTACTCTTTGGTTATAGGTCTAAGTAGCCAATATTACGTTTTGCAGCCTTCTCCAAACATCATACCTTGGGGCTGCGTATCTCTCAGAACTGAAGTACCTACAAAAATTTTAAGCTCTAAGATACTAATTTCCTTCTGGTTCTACTTTAAATCATCTACCTGTATCTTCGATTATCTCCTTTCTATAATCATATTACATATACTTCTCAAGCTACCTAGCCCTGAGGCATATTATCTTTTTCTATAGCCACAGAAACCTACAATCCATAACTTTATCCTCCTTTTTCACATCCGCAATTCCTTTGTTCCCTTAGCTTTGTTTTGCGCTTGATCACAATAAGTTGAACGTTGGACAGTCCAAAATGCTATTGCTTCCTCCTAGTCAGGATGTTAACTAAAAGTTTTTCTGACAGACACTGCAATAATAATGCATTTCCAGTCTGCATTATTGTTTTGTAAGACAGACATTATTGATATAATTGTTATAGTTGATACTTTGTGTCACTTTGAGAAGTTTAGAAGTTTAAGAAACTCATCAGGGAGCCATGGTTTTTACTTTGCAAACACTCTCATCCTGGGCAAGAGGAGGGCAAGGAGATTTTGTGAGTGCTACCCCTGCCCTGAGGGTGGGGGAGGCTGTGTAGAATATAAAAGAAGAAAAGAGTATTGCTCTGTCACTTTTTTGCCCTTTCATTCTTGTCCCTTGGTGTACCCGTGAACAGGTGCCCCGTAGTCATGCCATTCTGCTTTGGAGCCAGCTAAGTATGGACCAAAACCTCCAAAAACTGTAAGCTAAATAAACCTTTCCTTCCTTCAGTTTGGGTGCCAGGTGTTTTGTCCCAGCAATGAGAGAAAAGTAACCTAGACAATAGTTTTACAAATGAAGATATTAAACCTGTAAGAGTTCAAATAATTGGATGTTTACTGCATGAATAAGAGCTTTAGAACAACAAATCCAAGATTTTCACATTTCAAAACTATTCTTTCACAAAAAACCTACTCTTTCACTACTCAAAAATAGTATTTCTTGTAAATTCACTACTATTGAGAACAGACCAATCAATCAATCAATCAATCAGTCAACCAACCACCCAACCACCCAAGCTATGCTGGAGCTTTAACTTGGTTTGGTCCTTTTGTTTTAAACAGTGATTCTTTATAATTGGATTGTGTAATTCCTCTTAAATTTTGTGCAACTACAATGCTAAACCACCACCATTTTTGTAATCCACACACAACAGATGTTTGTTAATTATTTTATTTAAGGTAAATGTCTGAAAGACTTTGAATTAAACAGGAGTATTTCCTTCTGCTTCCTCAAGAATATTTCTGAAATTTGAATAGAAATATAAACAAAAATGCAAACAAAGATGTAAGGATCACAAGAGAGAGTGATGGATTAAATATGATGACAAGCTGTTAGGTGAAAGTAAATGTTAGAACTGTAAGTGACTGGTGAAAGTTAAGTGACTAATTGGAGGAAAAAGAGGTGGAATAAAAAGTAAACACGGAAGGAGAAACACAGAACTATCTCGAACTAGAGTCACTCAGGACAGGTTTGAAAATGGCTGAAAATAAGAAAGATAATAGTCCGTGCAAAGAGCACTTAAATCTTTGTGTACATTTCTTTTACAGAGCCAAATGATCTCATCTCTTTTATTCAGACAAATCTTGGATCTTTACATCCCAAAAAGGCAGAATCAGAAGAACACTATACCTGAGGTCACCAAGCTCACTGAAACGTGTAAGCCGCAGAGATGTTGGATGAATTCTCTCCTCATGCTGCAGGTGCTCGCCCTTGCTCTGCACCTTCAGCCTTCTCTAGCCAGTGAAATGCTGGAGGCTGATATTCAGTCATATGCTGATTATGGAGTGGAGGTAGCAATTGGGAAAACTGTTCTTTTTTCAAGAAATTGACCACCCACATGATTAGATTTACAAAGGGTGAAATTTGAGAATCTTCCACCAAATGGTCAAGATTTTACTGGGTTACTCTATGGGTTAGACTCACCAACATATTGGTCATACTTCCAAGTTCTGAATTTTTAGTGAGCTTTATAATATTCCTAAATTAACATAAATGAACACAAGATAGTTGAGAAAAATAACCAAAGAGTAATACAGAAAATATAGAAAACTGAAAAAAATCAGTAAACAAGACAAAAATGTTAGATATATAAAGGTAACAATCAGAAGAAACATCTAAAGCTTTGAAAACTGATAGCATATGAGGAGCGAGAATTGGAAAAGTAGTGGCCCGTCAGAACCTGCTGTTTCTTGTTAAAGTGGTTATAGGGCTTCAAAAATATTTTGTATGCTTATTACTTTGATAAAAATATGCACTTCTTCATTCTCCTCAGTGGTTCTCAAATTTTGCTGCACATTATAATCACTGGAGTAACTTGTAGACATTCATCTTTCAACATCATCCAAGTTAATAAAACTAGAGGTTTTATGGGGGAACATAAACATTTTTATAGCTTTTCAGGGTATTTCAATGTCCAGTCAAGTCTGAGAGCCTGGGATATGGTCTTGCTAATCTGTGCCCTGCAAAGCAGTGACATCAGCATCTCTTGAGAGACTAAGAGAAAGGCAGCATCTCAGCCAGCTCTCCAGACCCGTGGGGTGCACTTTACCAAGGCTCCCAGGAAATTCCTAAGTTAAGGCATAAAGAACTTCTGCCTAATTCTCACCTCTTTTTTCTTTTCCCCTGGGGCATTCATCACGCATCGCCTGCACCCATCACATCTTCGACTTCCCTGTCTCCACTGACTCCTACTCCAAACATATGCATTTCCTTTTAACATACAAAGGAAAGACAAAGGCGAAAAAGAAACAAAAATGGGTAAGATCAAGCAAATCTCTTTTGACTCAAGGTCTATCACTCTTCCCTCCCACCCTTTTCCTCCTCTCTCCCTTTTCTTAAATCAGTAGCTTAGGTCTACTTCCCATCTTCATTTTCAAGGCTATTTTCTCACTACATTCAGGGATCTTCCCACTGTGACACAGAAACAGTTCTTCAGAAATGGTCAATGAGTTTTAATGAAATAAAAAACTTTATTTATTTTCACTGTTTGCAACATTTGTTATTATTAATGCTTTGATCTACACAGTACATGACTCCTAAATTTATCCCCTTGCCAATTTTTAAAATTGCTGGTTGAAAATGTGTTTTAAACTTATATTACTGTTAAAATAAATAATCACATGTACCCATTGCATTGCTCTTTGAGCAACACTCTCAAAATTTAAACATGTATCTTTCAGTTTTTAAAATTTTTATATATGATAATACATACCCAGAAACACTATTTTATAATCTTTATTGACAATTGGGAGCACAAATATCTTAAAACATTATTATACTCTACAAAACAACTCTAATGACTGAACAACATCAACTTCAAAGAATGGAATACAGTTTTTTTAGGTAGTACCCTCCTTGGACTGAGTTCTTTGCACGCTTATACATTTTGATTGGTAAATTTAAATTTACTCTGAGAAATTGATTTTGATTATGTACCCACAATCAATATAAAAGTACTGTAAGTGCAGTTCTTACATATCCTCATAAACAGTTATTTTTTAAAATATGTAAATTAGAAGGACAGTAACTGCAATCTGTGGTTTATTTTAATCAATACATAGTGAACATTTTTTTGTGGTAAGTTGTGTGCATACTGATCTTATATATTCTTCACAAAATTTTTGCAAATTGTTTACTGCTTGTAATCCTCACTACACAGATTGATTATTAATTCAGGCATCAAAAGTTCCCCGGGTAACATATTTAAAAATATCAACATTATATATTGTATAATTTTATTTTTAATTCTTCTTTGTTGTAGTTATTTATAACTGCACAACAGTTTGAAAGAATTTTGACAATATCCTTCAATCTTTTCTGCTTTGGTTAATATGGCTGGAGTAGAAACTGTTTCCTTGCATGAAAATTATATTAATAGTTAATAGTGTCTGTTAGCTTTCTATCACTACCAGCTTTCCTGTCACTGGAGATAATAATTGACACACATAATTTAAAGGAAGAAGTGGTTTATTTGGCTCAAGGTCTCAAGGGATTTAGTACATGGTTGGCTGGAGTCAAGGCAGAAACATCACAACAGAAAGGTATGGTTGAGAAAATTGGATTAATTCATGGCAACTGAGAGGCAGAACAGGGGAACAGTGCCAGGGAAGAAGGTAGCAGGCATCAGATAGCATCCAAAGTCACATCTCCACCCCCCAGGCAGACATACCCAAAAGTGTACTTTACTAATCCTTTAGACTACTCCCAAGTTAATCAAGTTGAAAGTTAAGGTTAATTGTCACAATCACTATGACAGCATTCTTAAGATGATCAACTAATAAAAATAAAGGTTTACTTGGATTCACAGTTTTGGACATTGGCCCCTTGCTTTTGGATTGTGGTTGAGGCAGCACATCTTAGGGGCAGTGGCAGAACAAAACTGGTAAATTAAAATTGCTCATCTCATAGGTAAGATGCGAAAAAGAAGAAGAGAAAAGGGCCAGTGTCTCACAATATCCTTCAAGAGCATAATTCCATTGACCTTAATGTCTTCCACAAGTCCCTAGCTTTTAAACTGCCACCCTTCCCAATAGTGCCATCTTGATGAACAGATTTTCAATATACAGGTCTTAGGGAGACATCAACATACTCTAGAGTAAGCAACTAAAAACTTACAATTTTTAACATGCTTTAGTTTTATAGTCTCACAATTTGACTGTATTTCGCTTGAAAAAAGTGGTGCCCCTTTTCACCTGGAGAAATGTTTCATTTGGATGCAAGTTGATAGTTCTTACCACAATTTTGCCTTTGTTCACAGGATTTCAAATAGCATCAATATTCAAGATCCTGAATTAAGTTTTGCTTACTGCCATGGAATCCTATGTAAATTGATCTTGAGCCGAGACCCACTCTATGACACAGAAGCCAAGTGGCAGGCACAGTACTATGAGATTTACTATCTAATAATACACCTCATATATTGTGGCAGATTGATAGAAACGTTAGAGAGAATACAGAGAAGTATGAGGCACCATTTCCCAGCATACAGCATATATCTTGAATCAGTAATTTTGTGTGAAGTTACTGCCAGAGCTCATATAAAGCAGGTGGATTCAGGTGACAAAGCAGGTGAACTGAAGTGGCTGCTATATGATTCTGCTCAGATCTGTCCTTTACCACTGAAGATGTGTATCTCTGACTCTTGGTGGCCAATGTGCTCTGGGAATTGTTTCATCTAAAAAGAGCTTCCCAGCAATCAGAAGGAAACCCATCTGCCTCCTGGTGAGTGTGCGCGACCAGCGTGGACCCCAGGGAGAGAATGATGTGCCTTTTGAGAACTCTCCATGTTGAGCAGAGAGGCAGCAACCAGAAGAAAACCCACCTGCCTCCCTGAAGAGTGTGCGTGACTGCGCAAACTCCAGTAAGAGAAAGAGATGAGTGTCCCATAGGCTTACTGGCGCACAGGCTATGAATCAAGGACTCCTCCCACCCCTGCCCCTTGTAAGCAACCTGCTGGCTCACAGGACCAGCTAAGTTCATAGCAACTAAGGTACATAAAGCAACAAAATGCTTGTATTGTTAGGTGATTTTGCAGGCCTGGTGCCCGCAGTCTGAGCATTAGTTGGGAATATGACATTGTGCAGTGTGGCAAATATGTGGGATTGTCCTCTGTCTTATCTTCAAGCCCCAATATCAATCTCATTGTTTTGCTTAATTTTGATTAATTTTTGTTTTTTTTTTCTCTCTTTTTCTTTTTCTTCATTTCGTATCCTGTTTTTATTGGTCCTATTGTGTTTTGTTTTTGGTTTGTTTTTGCTATACCTGATGGAATGTTCAACTATTCTGAAAATAACAAGACACACTATAGTAGCTATTGTTTTCATAGTATCTCTCTTTGAAGTTCTATGACAGTTCTACTGCTTTGTTTTGATTGTTCTGTTGTCTTCTGTTGGATTTTACTATCTTTAAAATAAAATAAAAAATTAAAATAAAATAAAAAGAGCTGCCCAAAGACATATTCCCTTCTGAACTATTCTCATCTGTTGAGGGGTTTCTCTCTGGGTATAAACATCCAGCCACTTCACACAATTCTAAGGATTGTTTCTCTCTTTTGAGTTTCCCACCAGCTTGCAGAATTCCAATTATTTTGCCAATCTTACTTTCTTCCCAGTGCTATCACAGGTGTCATCTTGTGAGAACCAGTATTTGGCTTACATGCTAAAACTCAGCTCAATATTTCTTGGGAAATTCGACTTGAAACATTCATGCACTCATTTTTATGCTTATCCAAGTAGAGGAGGGCTGCATCTAAGAAAGATTTATTTTTGTTTAAAGTGCTAAAATACAGCATAAATCATGAATAGTTTTTTCATCATTCATAGCATTATCATTTCATCTAAAAGCCAGTTATTCTTTAAAATCCAATGATGATTCACAAGAGGGTCTCTTTAAAGTGAAGGATTTAAAACCAATATTCATTCATAGATTCTATCTGTGTCAGCTATTAATCATAAACTAATATCAATTAGGAAAAGTAAACCTTATTTGTCAGGATGGATTTTATGATAGAATATTTCTGTTCTGATATGTGGATGGAAAATGGTTTATTTGTAAACAAATGCTCACAACGTTCATGAAGATATGTAGACAACAACATTACATGTTTATGCTCAAAATGTAATCATTTATGTGGTATTAACATGATATCAAAGTTTGCATAAGTAAAAGGTAAATTTGATGAGTGAGATGCCAAAGGCCATGTGGGGCATAGGAAATGTGAAAATATATTTGTCACTTACTTGATGAAAAAATAAAGCTTTGAGAACTTGTCTTCTCATCAGTAAAATGGGAGATACAGAGATTGTTTGGAAAATCCTAGACTAAATGAATACCTTTTCACTATGAGTGGCACTTATAAAGTATTCCATAAAAGTAGCTACTGTTTGTTTTATTGATATGTAAAAATATGTGATCATGATTTTTTTGAACAAAAAAATTGCATTCATATTCAAGTTTTTTGTAGCACTGCTAAAAATTAGTCAATCCTAACTTGCAAAATAATAGATGTGAAAGCATTTTTAAAAATTCTAAACTGGGCATGATGGTGTAGGCCTATAATCCCAGCTCTCAGGAGGCTGAAGCAGGAAGATCAACGCCAGTTCAAGGCAAGCCTAGGCTACAAAGTGAGTTCAAGGCCAGTCTGAACTTCACAGTGAAACTCTGTTTCAAAAAGACAAAAAACAAAACAAAACAAAAATCCTAAAAATTGTTGAAATACTTGCTATTTAAATTATTACAATAAAAGCAAAGTTACTATACTAATACCAAATTGTACTTGATTGTAACAGATTGAGATGTAACCTCTGTGGTCTATTCATGCAATATGGGTTGAGACACCAAACTGAAAAAACATAAATAGAAATCAAAATAAATATAATTTGTTTTTCTATTTTTGCTTCTCTTTTTGGTAAGTCAAGTTGCAATAGAAAAAAACACATAACGTTTGACTCTGAATTTTCATAAAAAATTCATAGTTTTGTCATACATATCTTGTATATTTTAATAGGCTGCAATCCCACAAAATAACTGGAAAGGAAGTAGAGCACGAGGGAACACAAAGAGACAAATTTTGAGTGAGTATATTTACATCTGTATTTTGCAATTAGTTGTTAGTCTTCATATTCTCCCCTCAGTGAGGACTGGCAAGAAAACAGCAGATGCTGGGTCTGAAGTTGTAAGCATCTCTGGGGGTCACCATTTTCTCCTTTCCTTGAACTAAGTCCTTGCCCAGTGTCTGTTTAGGATCAGATGTGATGTTCTCACCGCAGTCACTGTCACCCTATCGAAGGAAGAGAGCCAAGTGGAGTTCTAGAATATAGAGAACAAGGTGGAGTTCTAGAATATAGAGAACAAGGGATTCTGTGATTTTATTCTCTTGCCCGTGGCGCCCTGCTCCTTCTAAGGAACATGAGGGCGGGGTAGTGTGGCAAACACAGGGCATCCCGGCATCTCACCTGGGTGGCGTGGGAGGTAGAGGCATCGCTGGAACATAGTCTGGACAAAATGGTAAAATCTGCCTATATTTAGGTCAGTCAGTTGGTTGGTGAGCCAGTCAGTCAGTCCACCTATTCGTCCACACACGGGAATATAGAAACAAATGAGTAAGCAAATGAATGTAAATATTAAAATCCCTGTCTCAAGCATGCAAAAAGTGCACACCATCACCCAAGGACAAACCCAGAACAAACAGGAAGGAGTAAAAAGTTAAAAAAAAAAAAAAAGAGAGAGAGAGCAAAAACCACAAGCAAGGGAAATAATGTCACCCCTGAGCCAGAGTGGAGAGCACCAGAGGCCATGATGGAAAGACTGGCAGGAAGGAAGGCTGGGGTTATCTCTACTGATGTGGAGCCTTAAACTTACAGAAATTAAATTATCAGCCAAAACCCAAGAAAAAAACAAAACAAAACAAAAATTGGAGGGTGAGGACAATAGATAGACTACAACAGAGCCTACTGACCCCAGAACTCACACTGACGTCTAGAATTAGGGAATATTAGGTGATTACTTAGTGATTGCTAAGCTCATGACATTTTTCAGATTTTGGTTTAAAATTCCAACTTTGGGCAATGTGTAGTGGCCCATGTATGTCATCCTGTACTAGGAAGGTTAAGGCAGGAACACTTCCCCAGCCTGGGCTTCACAATGAGTTCATGGAACAAATGTTTACATGTGAGGTGAAGCTGATTTTGGCATAGGTAAATTCAAATTTACCTATGGAAATTCAAATTGTAGAATTTCTATAGAAAGTAAAAGCACAAAACAAAACAACAACAACAAATAATAATAATCCTAGAGCATTATTTAGGGAAACAGAAAGGATCTGAGAACTAGCTTTTGAATTCAGTTAAGTGTCTGAATACTTCAAAACTTGACATACTCAGTTTCACTAAAACTTCATCCATCTGTCTTCACTCTACAATGTTTCACTAATCCCCCACTTATAAAATAAGCATATTAAGAAAGCATTAATCTTGCTAGAGTCGAGATTTCACAACATGTGACTGTCGATAGGGCATTAGTCGCTTGTTAAATGTTTACCAAGATCTATGATGTACCAGACACTATTTTATCTTGTGACCTGAGAAGACAGCAATGAAAAACAAAGACGAAAGTCTCCGATCTTTGGTACTTTCCACACATGAAGTGCATGTTGGGATGGGTGAAGTGAACCAGAAATAAAACTTTGTAAGTATGTGTATTTATAGGTGATGGTGGTATAAAGAATCATAAAGCAAGAGAGGGACATAAAGAATTCTGATAAGAATTTGTTATTTTAAAAAGGAGCAGGAACATACAATTTAGAAGGCTGCTCTAGGAATGTAGTCAAATATGTTACACAAGAGAATTTCTGCAGTGTGAGGGCCAGGTCTACAGCTTGGTCTCCTTTTTATTTACTGTTGGTCTTGGCAGAATTCGTGTAACACATCTACAGGGCAACATTTAGTCCTGACCTAGTTCACATTTGGTCATAAACACTACAGTGTAGATCAGTAAGGAAAAGAAGTTAGGAAACTGAGTGACTTAGTCAGTGACAGCTTTGGTGGCATGACCCAAGTACCTTTACCGAAACATCCAAATCGATGTGGGAGTCCTCAGTGATACTGTGAAAGGTACTGATAATATATGTCTAATCCTGGAACAGTATTTTCCCAAATAAAAAAGTTTAACTTGTAATAGAAGCAATGTACATAACATTATTTAAAATTATTAAAACCAAAACTTTCTAAGTTGAAAATAAAAGCATAAGTAATCATGTCAGAAAATAGCAGGATATTCAGTGTAATTAATTAAATTTAGATTAAATTAAATCAGCTTCCTAAAATAAATGTCACTCAGAAATAATATCATACAAAGATAGCAAGAATGACTGTGTTCCAGTATTTTCTGTTGGATTTATTATGCAATTATAAAGAATAGGGAAGATACCTTTAGAGAATTCTGTGCTGTCAGACATTTCTTATTGTTTAGTTGTTCTGAATTATCAAGCTCATGACAATCACAGAATGTGGAAACGTATTACTTATTTTTATTACTTACCTGTCCTGAAGAGTAAAATTCAAGATTTAAACTGTAATATTTAAGCCAGTATAAAGTGCTATGGTTCATAAGAACATAATATGAAGTTTGAATTATCAAGGACAGGACGTGTGAGCGGATATTTTCAATATTACATGAACCATTGGCAGAATTTTTTATCCCTTCTCTTTGGTCATAGTTCATGCATGTATGGATACCCTTGTATTCAAGGAAGCACACTTTTGCCAAAGAATAAAATCATATTTTCATTAAAGAGAAAATTGAGCATCCTTTTGGCACCTTTGACTTTTTTATACAAAAGATCCAATGAGAAAAGTCAAGGCTTAACTATACCAGAAAATAACTGCTTCCAACTGGGAGGAAGAAACCAAATTGTTGTTGCTTAACAGGGAACACATGGGTTTCAATGCATTATTTTTTACTACTCCCTATTTTAGAAACAATAGTCAAGGGTAACCTACAATAAGCTGATACAGAATGTACAACAAAGTTTTAAATGATTCTGTTGGAATGAAGGTTTAATTCAACTCCATCAAGTAAAACAACAATAAACCCCATCACCAGCCACTAAGGTAGTGGAAGGCAGTATAGGAGCACAGAATATATGATAAAAGATAAAAATTGCCCTCTCAGTTTTGCTTTCATGAATATCTATTAAAAAGGGAACTGTTGCAGCTATATATTTTGTTATTTAGGTGTGTTAGTTAATTAATTGGAATATCCTAATGGGAGCTAAGCTTCTTATTAAAGAAGGAGCATGACTGAAGTGAAATAACACTACCACAACAAAATATGTACTGGACTTCTGTGTTTTCTCTAAGTTGGAAACAGAAATCACGTGTAAAAGCTCTTTATCTGACAGCTCCTGGTGTCTTCCCTGTTTTGAGGGAGAGGTTTATACATGAATATGTGTATATGAATGCACACACACACACATGCATATACGCAGACACATGGAGAGGTCTCAAGTGAATGCTGGCTGGGATGAAGTGTTGGTTATTTCATCTTCTTATTCATCTATCTAGTATGTGTATTCCTTGACCCATGGGCTACATGCATCCTTGGGAAACTAGTAATGCACCCCACAAGATTTTCAACTTTTAAAATTTTTATGTGAATTTTCATGTCTCCAATATGCAGTGCTCAAGTGTGGACCATGAGTTGGAAATAGAATGCTGTCTAGAGAGAGATGAAGTGTAGTTCTTACAATGCTTACTATGCAGCTTTGCTCTCTAATTCAATTCAAGAATTTTAAGACTGCCAAAAATATGTCAATTTTGGGTAAATTAGTAGCTCTATTTTCAGTTGACATAAGCACACAACCTGTAAATGTTTAAGTGGAATGAATAGAGATATTTAACTCAAAGAAAACTTTGATCATGTCTTTTTACTAAACTTTTACAAAACCTATGCTCCCAGAGAAATGTATGTCTTCCTTTGCAATTATGCCTTCTTCATGTCATTTATTTTGGCAATACATACATTTGTGAACAATTATTTCCACGGATGAAGCACACGAAGAGCAAAATTAGATGCAAAATCTTGAAAACTAAGAATTCCAACCATTTCCAGCAAACCAGACCCTGATGCATTAGTTTCATGCAAACAATTCCAAATATCTCAGTAGTTGTGTGCTTATATTCCAATTTTAATGTTAATAAAAAGTATAAAAGATAAAGTTTTGTCACTTATATACATCAACATCACTTTATATGTGGCCCAATATAATTCCTCTTCACTCATTGCAGCCAATTGGAGCCAGTTTGGACACCATGCTGTTCACCCTCAGCTGTATCTTCTCTTGTCTCCGCCCCAGAACACTGACCCAGAAGAGTTTCTCCTCCATCATTCTGTCTCTGGCCTCTGATTGGCTTCTCTTGCAGCCAGTGAAAGGGACTTGGAAGAGATCTGGATACGGGGAGATTGAAAGTCACTCTTTATTTCCCCTGCTGTCTTCCTGCCTGGCCCAGGTTTTGGCTATGGTCAACATTCTTTCTGTCCTTGGAAAGGGTTCTTTCCTTGAGGAATAAAAATGGTGAAAATTTCCTTCACCAACTTTGCTGTTTTGGTTTCTTTATTCCAACTCCTTGTCTTTTACTCTCTTCAATAACCATGTTTCAGTTTGCCCATTTTGCGTGTATGGTGTGGATGATACAATTATCAAAACAAAATCTTGGTCTAATTCAGTAATTTTTTTACACTGTACTCTTTTTACTGAAGTCAAAAGAATTAATTGGTGCTTTCTGTTTTCCCTAATATTTGTGTTTAGTCAAAATTTAAAAACAAAACAAATACACAACTGAAAATGCTGTGTATTAATTATTAACTGTGTCAAACAAAGCAACTAATATTTAGGTGGTTTTTTAGCCTCCTCTAAATTTATCATTTATTTAAATAATTTAATAATCAAACTGCTAAATTATTCTTTAAGTCATCTATATTCATTTTTCAAGCATGTACACAGTGTATCTATGTTCCCTTCTCATGTTTCCTTATTTTTGCATTCATCTCCTTATTATTCAACAAATTTTCAATGAGTACCTTACTTTTGCCTTTTTAAATTAAGGTAGCTTTAATCTTTCATGCTTTGAACAAAACTGCAACCAGCTTTCAATTCAATTAATAAATATACTTATACCTTCAAAACAGACTTTAATCTATGCTTTAGCTACTATCAAAGTTAAAAATTAAACTAAATTATCTTCCTTGATTGCTGCTATGCAAGATATTCAATTTAGCAAATATTTATGCATTTTCCTTCTAATTTATTTGTTTGAAAAACAATTTGAGATGTTAACACAGATTGATTTTTAATGTTAACTTTTTATTATGTACATTCTTTTTTAAGAAATTCTTAATTTTCATACCGTCATGTAATCTTAAGTCTCAATCATTTGGAATTACTTAGATTGTTCTATTTTCCATGGTCCCAGTGAGCCTCCTCCAGGCTTTCTATGCCATGTCTTTTCACCTTGATTATTCTTAGGGAATTATTTCTAATTTTCTATATAAATGTGCTTTAAATTGAGGGAAATTATTTATTATAAAAACTAACGTTTTGAAATGAATATTGAAACAAAGCAGTTCTGTTCTAAATATCTTGACCCTGATACAGTAACTGTTACACTGTCAATTTTTGAAGGTAACAGTTGCATGGATTGTAAAACAGTTGACTTTGGTCAGGAATATGATATATTGATTTATTTTAGTGATTGTAATGTTACAGTGATTTTCAGGTTATATTGGTTGATGCATAAAGTTTTGAACCTTCTAAACAGCAGAGACTATTGGATAAAATCTGAAAAAATGCTTCTGCTCATCAAAAGCAGCACTTTCAGTCTACTGCTCCTGTACTGAGGTGAATGCTCTTGGGTGTTCTTAGTCTTGGAAGATGAAGAAATCTACCTCTGTCTTCACAGGAATGGTGAAGATATGATGCAAACTTGAGGCCTGTTGTTGTTGAATGTCAGCATACTCATTTTAACTCACACATTTTTGATTATTTATGTCATCATTTCTAGGTTGAAAACAAAGTTTGAAGACTGTAACTACTGATAAATATTTACATCAACATATAAACAAGGGGTAATTGCTTATATTTTGTAACTATATTTATTTTCATAAGAGGCAGAACTTCCATTTTGTGTTCAGAATGGGTTTTAGTAGTCATAGTGAAAAAAAAATATCAGGCAATACAGAGTCAGTAAGAGGCAATGACTGGTATTTCCTTCCTACTCCTCAGATCTGTAATCTCTATAAACTACTGGGGTAACTGAGTTCATATTCACCATCCTACCTTTTTTCTCTACAAATGAAAGAAAACTTACCTGTTTTTACCATTTTGTTATGCTAATAATCAGTCCTTCCAGTCCATTAATTTTTAGAGTGTTCCTTAGAAAATTGGCTGACATAAATAAAATTCTTCAGAGTGAAATAAATTTTCTATTACTAGTTATTGGTCATCTTTCTTAGTGTGTGTTATTATTTTAAAGAATCTCTTTCCATAATGGTTAAAGAGGGAAGGGAAGAAAATGGCTAAACACTGAAGACATATTCATTCTGTAAATATTGCCTTGTACATAGTAAAAGCAACTTATTTTTCATATGCATTGTTAGAAAGTTTTGTGAGATGAGTTAGTAGTTATCAAATATAAAATGGAATTTGACAAACAGAGAGCTGGTAGACATCCTTTATAATACATAATATTCTTCCTTAATCATTCTTTCCAAAAATTGAAAAATAATACAAATGAAAACCAGCTTTCCAAAGTACATCTAAAGTAAGCCTTACAATATACGATGTCTTGATTATATTTAATATTAATTGTTATGTAAGTGCCAATTATTACACACTCAGATGAATCAAATTAACTAATAACATGCAGAACCCAAGAAATAATAATATATATATATACAAATAGATGGGTGGCAGTCTTGCAAAACTCCATTGCAGACAGAATACAATGCTTTTGCCAGAATCAGTTTGATTCAAGTCTGTTAGCAAACGTTTCAGTACATTTCCCTTTCTACTACCTTTCCCTTTATTAGCCACACTTCTTTGTTCCCAGGGACCCAATTTTTATCTTCATTTGGCTTATGTAAATTCAAAAACATCAATTTCCATTTATGTACTGTGTTACCAACTTCTTTAAAGGCCTTCAAATCAGATCTTTTTTTCTGATTTATTTATTTATTTATTTATTTATTTATTTTAGCCTTGAAACCATGTGTTCTATTTTTTGTAGATATCCCTACGGACTTGGGACAGCATACAATGTAACAAAGTGATTATCTTTCAGGCTAAACTGTTCTTTCTGTTCCCTGTTTTCTTTGTCCAAGGGTGTAGATGTCTTTTATGACCTGCCATATAAGTTTTAAATTTTTTTATTGTGATTGCTTCTCTCTTACTGGCTATGTTTTGAATTGTTCCTGTGGATGTACCTAGAAAAACAAGATTGTTTTATCTTCACAACTAAAAGTTCTGTGTATGTTGTGCTCTTTTTCGGGAATGTCTTTTTTGTGTGCATACACACACACACACACCCGCACACACGGACACACACAATTTTGTGATGTGGATGAAGTGTCATACATTAAAAGAAGCTTTCCTCCAGCTCTAGAGTCTTCAGCATCATCTAAATGTTCTTATGTCTTATAATGCTAGCCTTTTTTAAATAGCACTATATTACTTTGTAATTTAAAAACAAATTGGAGCTGGTGATATAGCTTAGCGGCACAGTGCCTGCCTGACAAGCACAAAGTCCTGAGTTTGAATTCTAGTAAAAAAATTTAAAAAAAACATTTCTACTAGCTATATTAGCCATTTTATCTCAACTGGAGATTTGATTTCTAGCCGTCATCGAATCTCTTAACATCTAGCACAGTATCCAATACAAAATAGATCTACAGAACATAAAACTACTTATAAAAAATTACAAATATTTACTTTAAGAAAGCAATCATAAAACTTATGCCATTGGGGGAAAAAAAGAAACAAATCATCCTAAACCTTGCTACTTTTAGGAGAACATATGATGGTCTGTGATACAAAGAAGGGGCTAATAATAATCTGTAAATACTAGGAAATTCATTTTAAATGATTGCAAATGAATAGCGGAGAGTATGGGTACTCTCATTATATAAATGACTACAACATTTCATTAGAACCATTTGCTTAATATTTTATAGTAAAATATTTAGCAATTTATTTTATAGTAAAATATTTAGCAATTTAAACAAGTACATTAGAAAAAGATAAGACAATCCATGTACCAAAGATCCATGTTCCCATAACTCTGTTCAGCAGCTCAAGACTAAGCAGTTTTTATAGTCCCCCATTTATTTCAGTTCTGTGTTATTTAAAAAAATCCTAACACATCATTTCAATTATGCATGTCATTATATATACCTAAAACATGGAGTCTTTTAAAAAATAATCATAGTAAAATGGTGATATCTTTAAAACTTAAAAATACTTTAATATCTTCAACTCTAAGATAGTGTTCAAATTTACAAATGCTTTACAATTTTTGCACGTATTTGTTTCAATTTTAATAGTTTGAGTCAGGATGGAAATAAGATTCATATACTGGGATTCATAGTTACGTGTTTTGTCTGTTTTAACCTAAATATTTATTCTTTCACTCTGTTTTCTCCCTTTTTTCTCTCTCTCAATGTATTTTCTGCTGTAAATTTTCCAGGCACAGATCACTGACCCCTGATGTACTCATTGTATTGTACTGTCAGCATTAACTATAGACTAAATTTGGCTTAGACTTACTACTTTGGCGAGACCTTATTATAATGTATTCTTCCAATAAGAGGCTCGTATTGTCTGCCTGCCTTTCTTTTAGTAATGTTTGATGTCTATATCTATTAACTTATTAGGATATGTACATGAGTATATTTGATCAAACACATAGAAAGACAAAATAATTGCATATTTCCTTTCATTTTGCACTTTTAAACCGAAGTTTAGTTTACTCATATCCAAATATCATTGGTCCAGGCATTATACAAATCCTAGCATTTCTTTGTGATGTTCTGTTTGCAAACCTTCAAGTCTGTACACAACCATCATCATTTTGCTTTCTTTTGGAGTGAGCAGAAGGACAGAGGTATTAAACCCAGGGCCTTCTCACTGAGCTTTATCTTCAACTTTTTAAATTTTTTATAAATTGTGAGGCAAGATTTCACTAAGATGCTAAGTTGCCCAAGCTGACTTCAAACTTCTAGTCAGAACTTCCTGTTACAGCCTCCAAATATCCTGGCATTACAGACACATGCCATCATGCTTAACCACCACAGTAAACAGTTTTAGACGAGATGAACATTGGAAAATGTTGAGCTTTCTTATTATCTAATGAGATTTAACCTTTAAGACAGTGAGAGGGAACAGTACAAATTCTGTAACACCATTATGTAATACTTTAAAAATCTTTCTCTCTTTTTTTGAATTTAAGACAAAAAAGACACATATAAGAAAGACAAAAAGAAAAAGAAACAAACAAATGACAGCAGCAAATCCACAACAGAAACATTGTAGGTTTACAAAACAGGATGATAGAAACTTGACAATGGTTGTAATATTGCGTATTGTTGCCTTCAAAATGGTTGTTTACATTAACAGATACACGTAAAATTGATCTAATAATATGAATATTAACGATTCTTTCTCAATAGCTAATATATTCAGCAGTATGTTCGTTTTAGTTATCTTACATATACATATATACAAATTTATATCTTTTTCCTTTTCCCTTCCCTCTTTCCTCCTTTTTCCTTCCCAATTACTTTTGCTCTTTGAGCAGTTTTTACCCTTACATAGTATTTATTGTAGATTTTGGATCATATATATTTTTTCAGTTTCTTACACTAGGGAGACAATATGGTATTTACACATGTGGGTTTGATTTATCTCACTTACGAGTATGGTCTCAAGTCGTGAACATTTACATATAAAAGTCTTGATGCAATCTTTCTTGATAGCTGAGTAGTATTCCATTGTATAAAAATATCACATCATTTTTATCCATTCTTTGATTGATGGGCACTTGGGTTGTTTCCAAGATCTGGCTATTACAAATTGGGTTGCTATAAACCTGGGTGCACAGATATCACTGTGGTATAATGTTTTCAATTATTCTGGGAAAATGCCCAGAAGTGGGATAGCTGGATTGAATGGGATCTCGAATCCTAGCTTCTTGAGGAATCTCCAGACTGATTTCCACAGAGGTTGCACCAGTCTACACTCCCACTAACAAAGGAGAAGAGTTCCTTTTTCCCCACAGCCCCTCCAGCATTTGTTGTTGGTTGACTTTCTAATCTTGGCCATTCTTTCTGTAGTGAGATGGAATCTCAGGGTCATTTCAATTTGCATTTCCCGAATGACAATTGATGTTGAACATTTTTTTCACATATTTATTTGCCATTTGCATTTCTTTCTCTGAGAAGTATGTATTCATCTCAGATGCCCATTTTTGGATTGGGTCCTTGAATTTTATGAGCCTGATTTCTTTTAATTTTTTATATGTTTTGGATAGATGTCCTTTGTCTGATGGACAATTGGCTAAGATATTTTCCCAGTTCGTGGGTTTTCTTTTCACTCTGTTGGAGATTTCCTTTGACAATCAAAATTTTTTTAGTAAATGAGATCCCAGTTGTTGATTCTGAGAAGTGTTTCCCATGCAATTTGATTTTTGTTCATAAACTCTCTGCCTACTCCTATGTCATCAAGATTTTTACCTACTTTGTCTTCTAGTAAGTTTAGTGTCTCTGTTTTAATATTCAGATCTTTGATTCATTTTGACTTTATTTTAGTGCATGGAGATAGACATGGATCTAGTTTTAGTTTATGGCATATAGAAAGCCAGATTTTCCAGCACCATTTGTTAAAAAGGCTATCTTTCTTCCAATGTACATGTTTGGACCCTTTGTCAAAGATGAGGTGGCTGAGTGTGTTTGTAGTTGTGACTGAATCTTCTAATCTATTCCATTGATCTTCAGGTCTGTTTTGATTCCAGTACCATTCTGATTTTATCACAGTGGCTTTGTAGTATAGTTTCAGGTTGGGGATTTTGATGCCTCCTGCCTTACCTTTGCTGTCCAGAATTGCCTTTGCTATTCTCAGTCTTTTCTGGCTCCAGATGAATTTCAGGAATGTTTTCTCTACCTCTATGAGGTAGGCAAGTGGTATTTTGATTGGGATTGCATTAAATCTATATAATAATTTTGGGAGAATGGCCATTTTCATGATGTTTGTTCTTCCTATCCATGAACAGGGAATATCTTTCCATTTTCTGAAATCTTCTTCAATTTCCTTTTTCAGAGTAATGTAATTTTCACTGTATAGGTCTTTTACTTCCTTTGTTGGATTGATTCCTAAGTATTTCATCTTTTAGGATATTATAGTGAAGGGTGTGGTTTCCCTTATTTCTCTGTCAGTGACTTTGTTTTTTGTGTACAGGAATGCTATTGATTTTTGAGTGTTGACCTTGTATCCAGCAGCATTACTGATTTTGGTTATTATTTCTAGAAGTCTTTTAATGGATTTTTGGGTGTCTTCTATGTAGAGTATGATATCATCATCAAATAAGGATAACTTTACTTCTTCCTTTCCCATCCTTATTCCTTTTATTTCTTTCTCTTGTCTTGTTCCTGATTTTAGGTTGAAAGTTTTCAGTTTTTCTCCATTTAGTAAGATGTTGGCTGTTGGTTTATGATATATGGCTTTTATCAGGTTGCGGTAGAGACTGTCTATTGTGATTTTCTGTAGGGATTTTTATCATGAATGACTGCTGGATTTTGTCAAAAGCTTTTTCTGCATCTATTGAGATGATCATGTGGTTCTTGTCCTTGGCCCTGTTGATATGGTGTATTACATTTAATGATTTGCATATGTTGAACCATTCCTGCATTCCTGGGATGAATCCCACTTGATCATGGTGCACAATCTTTCTGCTAACTTTCTGTATTCTATTTGCCAGCATTTTATTTAGGATTCTTGCTTCTATGTTCGTTAGGGAGATTGGCCTGTAATTTTCTTTTTTGGTTGGGTCTTTCTCTGGTTTTGGTATTAGGATAATACTTGTTTCCAGGAATGTGTTTGGGAGACTTACTTCCCTTTCAATTTCATCGAAGAGTTTGAGGATTGTTGGCATTAAGTCTTCCCTAAATTTCTTGTAGAATTCAGTGATGAATCCATCAGGGCCCGGGCTTTTCTTTGTTGGTAGGGTTCTAAATACATTTTCAATTTCATTAGCTGAAATTGGGTTATTCAGCAGTTTTACATCTTGATTCAGCTTTGGTAATCCATAGGTTTCTAGGAATCTGTCCATTTCTTCTGTGTTATCGAATCTATGTGAGTAAAGGTTTTCAAAGTAGGTGTTGGTGATCTGTTTTTCCTCAGGGTCTGTCGTGATTTCAGCCTTTTCATTTCTTATTGCATGAATCTGAGTTTTTTCTTTCCTCTTTTTGATAAGGTTGGCTAGGGCTTTATCAATTTTATTTCCTCTTTCAAAGAACTAACTCTGCAATTCATTAATCCTTTGTATTGTTTTCTTAGTTTCAATTGCATTAATTTCTGTTCTGATCTTGGTAATTTCCTCCCTTCTTTGGGCTTTGGACTTGACTTGCTCTTCTTTTTCTAGAAGTTTGAGGTGCAGCATCAGGTTTTTTATGTGTGTTCTTTCCATTTTTCTGATGTGGGAGTTTAGTGCAAGAAATTTGCCTCCGAGAACTGCTTCATTGTGTCCCACAGGTTCTGGTAATTTGTATTTGCATTTTCATTCAATTGTAGATATTGTTTAATTTCTTCTTTAATTTTTTCTGTGACCCATTGGTTATTTAGGAGAGTATTATTTAATTTCCATGTGTTTATGGGGTTCTTGTAGGTTTTTGTGTCATTCCTTTCCAATTTTACTGTGCTATGGTCAGATAATATGCATGGAATTATTTCAGTTCCTTTGCATTTACTTAAGCATGCTTTGTGGACCAGTATATGATATATTTCAGAGAATGACCCATGTGCACCTCAGAAAAATGTGTATTCTGATGTTGATGGGTGGAATACTCAGTACACATCTACTAGGTCCATTTGTTCACAAGCTTGATTCAGTTCTGCTATTTCTTTGCTGATTTTTTGTTTGGTTCATCTGTCTCTCTGTGACAGTGGGGTATTAAGGTCCCCTGTTATGACTGCATTATTGTTTATTTGGTTTTTCATGGCTATTAAGAATTGTCTTACATAGTTGGGTGCTCCCATATTCGGTGCATATATATTTATGATTATAATCTCTTCCTCTTGAAGTTTTCCCCTAACCAGTATGTAGTGACCTTCTTTATCTCTTTTGATCATTTTCAGTTTGAAGTTCGTGTTGTCTGCAAACGTAATAGCTACCCCTACTTTTTTCTGGGTTTCTTTTGCATGGAGTACTGTTTTCCATCCTTTGATTTTAGTCTGTGAATTTCCTTTTGAGTGAAGTGTGTTTCTTGTACACAGTATATTGTTGGGTTTTGTTACTTAACCCACTCTGCTAGTCTGTTTCTTTTTATTGGTGAGTTGAGACCATTTACACTGATTGATATAACTGATATGCATTGACTCATCCCTGTCATGATATATTTCTGTTGGTGGTTTTCTACATTTTCTGTTTAATTATTTGCCCAGCTTAGTGGTTTTCTTTTGTGGTTGTTTTTAAGAGGGAAGCTATCTTCGTCTCTTTCTAAAGTGCTTTCAGTACTCTTTGTAGTGTTGGTTTGGTGGCCATGAATTTCTTCAGTTGTTCTTTGTCATGGAAAAATCTTATTTCTCCATTAATTTTTAAGGATAATTTTGCAGGGTACATCAATCTGGGTTGAAAGTTGTTTTCTTTCAGGATTTGAAATACTTCACTCCAAGCTCTTCTTGAGTTCAAGGTTTGTGTTGAGAAGTGTGCCATGATTCTGATAGGCTTTCCTTCATAGGTGATCTGTTTCTTTTCTCTGATAGCTTTTAGTATTTTGTTCTTGAGCTGTATTTCTGATACCCTAATTATTATATGTCTGGGTGAAGGTTCATTTTGGTTATGGTTAATTTGGGTTCTGTATGCCCCACTTATGTATATCAGATTCTCTTTCCATGT
The DNA here is from genome assembly GCA_004363535.1 of Dasyprocta punctata. NCBI lineage: Eukaryota > Metazoa > Chordata > Mammalia > Rodentia > Dasyproctidae > Dasyprocta > Dasyprocta punctata. Next base: position 56,487 of record RJWM01008641.1, read on the forward strand.
TTGGAAAATTTTCTGCTATTATTTCTGCAAGTAGTATTCGCAGGTCATTAATATTGACCCCTG
>RJWM01008641.1:56649-71279 GCA_004363535.1 Dasyprocta punctata
GTCCGCTATGAGCGGCTCCTATGTGCTTCTCGCCCTTTTCGTTCCTTCTTCTTCTACTACTCGCTCGCAGGCGGGAGCCCACTTAAATACCAACCCACCACCCAATCACATTATAGCAGGGTATACATTCTCATTGGCAGGCGTCATTCATGGCTAAGCATACATCATATCAGGCGGGGTTACAGCTGATGCGGAAACAGGATGTAGGCGCCATCTTGGCTCGCTCGAAGGGCGGGGTAATCTAGCTCAGGCTGTTGCTCCTACACACAGGCCTCCCTTCCTGGCTGCTAGGCATAGCAAACTTGTGGCTCCCTACACCTGCTTTTTCATTGATGCCTATTAATCTTGTGTTATTTCTCTTGGCATCAGTTTGCAGCTGTTGAATTGTATTTTCTTGGTTCCTTATTATTTTTAAGAGATCTTTTCTTTTGTGATCATAATGTCCCATGGTGTATTCAAGGTCTGAGATTCTATCTTCAGCTTCATTCAAGCAGTGTTTCAAAAAACTTTCCATGGAATTTTTCATTTCCTGCATTTCCCTTCGAATCTGTTTCATGCATTCTATTTGCGTCTTACATTGTTCATTCAAAGTTTCCATCATTTTCTTATGTTCTTCTATTATTTAATCTTGATCTTCTTTAGATAGACACAAGATTTCTTTCATAATGATTGTCATTTCATTTTTTAGCTGAGGGATTATTTCTGATTGGAGTTTCTCTATAGCTTCATGGAGTAGTTTCTTTACTGCATTTGCTATCATTTCAGAAAGTTCAGTTGTGTGACTCCCAGTGTCTTCCACTTCTGTGTCTCTTGGGTTTGTTCTCAGTGGGCCATGGGACTGAGACTGCCTCTTGGTTTTTCGTTTTGTCATTTTCTTCTGGGACCTGTGTGGCTGGGCAGGCAGCCTCCTGATGGATTGCACTGGAACACTGTGCTGGGTAGAGCTTCAGTCCTCCAATATCGCTGTGGCTAGCTGGGGCACACTCCCAAATTATGGCGCTGGACTCTTGTGTTCTGTGGTTTCTGAGGCTGGCCACATATTCCCCTGATGGACTTTGTTAGGTTGCTCTGGGGTGCTTGGCTATGTGCCCTGCGAGGTTGGCTGGGCATTCCCCTGGTGGGTTACGCTGAGATGAGGGACTGGATAGAGCTAGATCCTCTGTGCAGCCAGTGAGGGTGCACTCCTGGAGTGTGTTGCTGGAGCCTCCACCTTGCTGGGTGGGGGCCAAGACCCCTAGTCCCAGGTGGCTAGGCAGAGCACACCCTAAAGTGTGATGCCACTCAAACCTTGTATCTAGTTGTGAATGCAGAGCCTTTAGAGCACCACGCTGGACAAGCCTGGGTGGGTCCCAGGTGTATAGTGCCAGGGCCTTGCTCCTGGTTGGGTGGGTGTCCAACCTCTAGAACCTGCTGTGCAGGCTGCAACCCTGAACAATGGAGCTCACGACTTCTGCTCTGATGGGCAGAGCTCAAGTTCTCTAAGGCCCTGCAGCTACGCTGGTCAGTCCCTGGCCAGATCACCTATGAAGGAAAGCCTATCAGAATCATGGCAGACTTCTCAACACAAACCTTGAACTCAAGAAGAGCTTGGAGTGAAGTATTTCAAACACTGAAAGAAAACAACTTTCAACCCAGATTGATGTACCCTGCAAAACTATCCTTAAAAACTGATGGAGAAGTAAGAGCAGCTCTGGGTCTCTGGTCTGGGCTGGGTTCAGTACTTCTGTGTCCTGCAAGGCTGGCAGGGCATACCTCTGATTGTTTGTGCTGAGTTGTGGGACTGGTTATAGCTGGATCCCCTGTGCAGCTAGTGAAGTCACACTCCCAGACTGTACTGCTGGAGCCTCTGCCTTACTGGGTGGGGGCTGAGACCTCCAGGACCCATGTAGCTAGGCAGAGTGCACCCTGGAGTGTGGCACCACCTGGACATTGCATCTGGTTGTGAGTTCAGAGCCTCTGGAGTGCCGTGCCAGGCAAGCCCAAGCAAGTCCCAGGCATATAGTGCCAAGGCCTTGCTCCTGGTTGGGCGGGTGCACAATCTCTAGTACCTGCTGCGCAGGCTGCAACTCTGAACCTAAAATTTTTTTTCACTCTTTAGTCCTTTCTTATCAGAGGATATGGGTACAATTTGAATTTTTTGGACTCTTTTTTTCTGAAAGACAACCTTAATGTATCACGTACAAAATAGAAGTTTCCTCTAACACAAATATATCCTTTCCCTCCATATGTGTATCTTAGCTGCTTTGTGGATAACATTTTTTTTTCATTCTGTAATAAAAAATTGCTTAGGCTTTTTTGTTTTTTTGACACAGGTCCCACTATGCTATTCAGGCTGACCTTGAACTCAGTGAGTCTCCTGCCTCAGCCTCCCAAGTGCTGGGATTACAGGTATATGCCACCATGTCCCATTTAAAACAATTTATTTTTGATGTCTTTCAGAATCCTGGTTTTAAACATCTCCAATAATCTAAAGTAAAATGTTCTGAAGTGAGAAAGTGGCTTATGTTCATCTTAGTGTACCAGAACCGAACTGAAAGTACATAAACAACTGCTTGAATGTCATCATTCTATCTTTATTCTAGTAAATCAAAATGAATGAGATGCTTTTTATCTACTAGATGACAAAATCACTTTGCAATGACTGCCTTTTCATTTGAGCAAGCAGTGGGTACAAACTGGATAACCGTAAGTGCAGTTGAAGCTCAACTTCATTTTGGAAGAATTAGTACGTGATTTAACAAAGTATAGAATCAAATCTCACTGGAATTGATGCAGCAGTCCCTAAAACTAAAAGTTCTACTTTAATCTTTTAAAAAAAATCACATTCTGCACTATACAGTATATAAAACACTTTTCCTAAAGGGTTTTTGAGCACTGTTTCATTTTATACTAGCATTTTAAAGCAGAGTATTGACACAATGGGAAATTACCCATGGAAAGATGTCATGAACCAAGAGTGTTGAATTCTGGATGTTCCCAGTAGGTGGCTGGCTGATGATGGAGCATCAGTGTTGGCCATGCACTGACATCTTTGGCCAAAATCAAGTTTTAACCAGAATTTCCTCTCTGGGTCTTTGACTCTGGGTCTTTGACTCTGGTGGAGGGACTTCTGTGTTTTCCACAGTCTCCTATTTACCAAGGTTCCAGGTTCCTGGTATAATATTATGATTATAGCTAATGGAGTATTTGTCATATCTTTAAGAAGCAGTATTTTCTCACGATATCATGTATGTTTTAAATTTTAAGTAGAAGTTGTATTTTCATTTTAAATTATCAATATAACAATCAGAATCAGAGTCTTAGTTTCCCCTGCAAGCCCTTGGTTACATGCAATATTAAGAATTAATTTATTCTTAGATTTTCAGAAAATTATCTTTTTTTATAATATACATATAACTAATTATGAATAATCACTGAAAAATCCATAAAGATCAAAGGGCAAGAATTCCTACAATACCTTTGTATTTCTAAGATGACAAAGATATTGTAGCATATATTTTTTAGAGTTTTTAAAATATGTTTTAATACCAGTTGTCACTGTTAAAGTTAAGCATAACATTAACATTTGAAGTAGTATATATGTTGATGGGGTATTAACAATGCCAAATGTTAATAGCTTATAAACATGTCTGTAGTTCTGAGGTATGTTATTGATTATATAGAAGAGGAATTAGGGTAATTGTGGTTTTAGGAATCTTAGAAGTTGTCTTGAAAAACAAATTATTTAAAATATATTAATTTCATAAGTTTACCAAATTCATAATTAGTGTAAGTCTGGAATGTGTTCTGTTCTCAGGCCTTCTAATTTAGGTATTTGTGCATGTTACTTTTCGTCACTTTGTTAGTCTGAATCTCAATTCTGCCTGTGCTTTAAAATTGTTCCAACAGCTTTTAAATCACATTTATTCCTGCATGCTTAGTGCAACCAGATGAAATAGAATCATAAGGGTGTGGCTTGTGAATTTATACTTTCTAAAAGATCTTTCCAATTGATTCTAATATACAGGACTAATTAAGATCTTTTATCACTACATTATTTATGCCAGATTGTCTCTTCAATATAAGATGAACACCTCAGTCAAATTGTAGTTCTACTTGAGATGTTTGAATTTCTAAGTTTATCATTTCTAGGTTAACCAAAGCTATCATCAAAAATCTTAAATAAAACTACAGTTTAATTGGAAAGGAAGTTGATGATGGCATTTATTTGCATTCCAGAAGGTCAATAATGCAGCATAATTTTTCAACTTTTGTTCGATTTGTTTCAATAGAGTAAAAGCACTTCAACAAATAAATCTGCCAAGAAACAAAGGGACTGGCTTCAAACTTTTCAATATGCTACGAAACATCACTTTAATGTTAGTGTCTACTAGATTCCAGAGTACAGTATCTGTCAATTGCTTAGTCATTTGATTTAAGGCTGGTATTGAAAAGCTGTCTTTTTTCCCAACAATGTCAGTTTTCATCGCCAGAAGATGTTGCAGAAGAGTTTAACTCTCTAATGCAGTACTTTTATAGCTTCAAAATCTATGGTTTGATACTACCATCATAAAGCACTCAAGCATGTAATTAAAAAAAGAAGAAAGATGGAGCAAAAGAGATCACAAAGCAAAAATCAGCCCCAAATTTCATCACATTGAATCATAGCACCTCATGACATACAGATTAAACTCTTTCTATAGGCAGAAATTACTTTTCACCTTTACATTACTAGTAGATATTTTTTATTTTTGAAGCATGATTTAATAAATTAACCTTGGAGTATTTCAAAAAGTGGCATATATAAAATCTTTCTTGATTTTTTAAATAGTACGTGATGTTGATAAAATTATTGCATATATCTTTGATGATAATTTTGAAATTAAATATTTTAAAAAATTATCACCAGCAATATAAATGGATCCTTATGCTATAATTTTTTTTTCAGCACCAGGGATTGAACTCACAACCTTGCACCTGCCAGGCAGGCAGACAGGTGTGTAAGCCACTGAGCCAAACTCCTGGCCCTAGTTTTTTGAGGCAGGGTCACACTATGTAGCTCAGGCTGGCCTTGCACTCACATTGCAGCCCAAGCCGGTCTCAAACTCATAACCTCAGCCTCCCGAGTGCTGGGATTAAAGGCGTATGCCACCATGCCCAGCTCTTATGCTATGATTTAACAGATATCAAAAACTTCTTTAAAGTGTATTTTGCACATTGAAATTCTCCTGTAAAATACCCATTTATAGACAGGAATTCCAAGTAAATTTTGGATTCTAAAAATTAATGAAAATTTTAATGTTTTAAAATAAATAATTGTTTTTAATATCCTTAAATTTTACACTAAATTCAGAAAATATTTATTGAACATCTACCAGGTGTGAAAAATTATGGTAAACTATAGAAGATCCTTCTGGAAGCTCACCATCTAATGGTGACAACAGACACATGCATACAAGCATATAAGCAAATGATCATAAAATCCTGGTGAGTGCAGATGTCCTTTGAGCACAGTATATTAGATTTTGACACTGTTGTAGTCAGGGGTTACAAGGAGAACAACTGCATACAAGACACAGAATTTATAATACTGTTTTAGGATGCTCACCCAGAGTTAAACACAAGAAGGTGCAGGAAAATCTGTCCACAACACTAAAGACCTAGGATATTCAGCCAAGGGCCTGGATCCCACAGCAATGTCCTGCATGAATCCAGCTAAAGATTCAGAGCCCATGACAGTGCTTCCCACAAATCCACCTGGAAATCTAAGAGCCCATGATAAAGACTCATGCCAATCAGTTTTACGGATCTGTGCCAGGAAGACCAAAGGTCAGTGGTGAAAGCTAGAAAGTCTATGCCAGCGGGGTGAACGAGCTGTGCCAGTAGGTTGAGGATTCTACACTGGAGTCAAGCAGTCATGCTCAAAATAAGGAGCAGGGCTGCCCTGAAGATTACCACAGCCTTCCTCAGCAGCAACGAGGTCCTGAGCTTCTCCAACGATGAGAACAGTCGAGTACAGGTCAGGAAACTCAGTGTGACAAGCTTCTCCAGCACACATCTTCCCCTCCAGAGCCAGGAAGTGATGCTCAGTGTGAGAAGCAGAGCTCCCCCAAGGTAAACCACAGCCACTCTCATTGATGAGGTCCCAAGCTCCTCGGATGATAATGGCCAAATCCATATTGAGGAAGCCAGCATGACAAGCTCCACCAGGAGAACCCTCGGCTCAAAACAGCAACTCTTAACCCACAACACCTTGCTCTTCTTCTCCACGTCTCTATTTATGCTGGCAGCTTTCTGCAGGTGGGCCATCTATAGTCAGCACCATGTTGATATATTTCAGCTGGTGTTAAGTTGATCATCAGTTTTTAATCCATAACGATACATTAGATACTATTTATAGACTGTGAAATAAAGATGAATCATTTGCATTTTCAGGTACATGTTTAATTCATTTAATGATCATTTGAGTTCTGAGCATTTTATCAGGGAAGCCACACCATACACCATATTGTGTACTCTGAAATAGCTGGGAGTTTTCTTGGAGAGGTAAATACTAAAATGATAGAAGTATATCCTGTAGTAAACAAATGTCACAAAGTTAGATGCATAAGTAGGAACATTTCATTGTTGCAAACATATGACTCAATTGAACTTTCTTAGTTGGTGTGTAAATGAATTACATGTTCCCATTGTTAAAACCATACACATCTTCACAGAAATAAGTTGTCATGTCTTATCTATGTTTCTTGAAGAGTCAATATGAGCCCACATTAAATATGACTTTTCAGTCCTCACAATCTTGGTTCCTTATACTGAGAGTAAAAACAGCCAACAGTAAGGCTACTCGGTGCTTTTTTATCCTCTGGTTGTGGCGTGATTGCATTTCGAAGGAATCTCTCTCTGCCTCTGCCTTTGTCTCTGTCTCTGCCTGACTCTCCTTGTCTTATTTGCAGCAAGTCTTGATAGATCTTGAATGCTTCCCTACCAATCGGATCCTGCTCACACTTGTCCATGTCTTTCTCAGATAGTTTTGTGCCAGTGGGATTGTGGTTGTCTTTAAATTCAGTTCACTCTTTTATTTTAATTCAAATATATTTTAATATTAAAGGTTGCCTTTTACATAAAAAATTTTTTACAAATACAGATTTCCCCCAGGACTGACTTTATTCCTACATTTTTAGTTTACTAATACAGGTATGTAGAACATAACGTATTTCAGAATTGAAGAGTCAGGAAAGACCATGGGAGAAACAATAGGATTATTTATTAGGTGCACACCTGACTCAAAAGGACTGAGTACAGAACAAAGGAAAGACTCCAATTTTATACACGTTGTCAAGGGGGTTGGTGTTGGGAAGAGAATTAAGTGGGTGGGCAAGCAAGTCTGCAGGAGGAGAACAAAGGAAGTTTGTCAAACTGTGACAACTTAGCATATTTTGCAACTTAGCATATTTTGGTGGTCCTGCCTGGGCATACCAGGATATTATGGGAACAGAACATTATGAAATTTCACTCACAGGGACCAAAGTTACTGCTTTTATCTGTATTAGAACAAAGAACAACAGCTGTAGGGCAGGGAAAATTCACTTAGGTTGGGAAACTTATTTTTCTCTTTTTAAATTCTGTTTCAAATGTTTATATTCCTTGTGGGAAATTGGTACATGTACATAACACATCTTAATTACTTTTTCCATCCCTTTTTCCCTTCTGTCTCTCCCCTCTCCACTCATTCCTTGATGCCCTTTCTTTCTGGTTTCTGGTATAGTTCACAGTACATAATGTTTACATTCCTAGTGTGGATTGGTACTTATACGTAACACATCCTGAGGGAAAGATTTTTATTTTTTGTACATGTAATAAAAATCAATATAAAGTTTTCATACTACAAAAGTAAGATTATTAAATTTTTAAAGATATCGAATGTACACAAACATCGGGACTTAGATTTCAATTTCCCAGGACACCCTTTTGATTTTAGAAACTATTTTTGCCACTCAGAGCATAAAATTTGTTTGTCATTCTGATATACTTATAGGTGGCTGACTTGTGCCAGAATTTTTTTAGTAATTATTAATACTTTTATTCTATGCTCTTCTGTCCTTCCTTCTTCCTTACTACCCCCCAACTCAGTCTCCTTTACAGTCCTTAGTGATTCCTCTAGTGATCCATCTTCTATATTCAGGCCCATTCTCTCTCTCTCTCTCCCTGCCCTCTATCTCTCATTTCCATATACGATTTTATTTCCACATATGAGAGAAGAAAAGTGATACTTCTCTTTCTATGTCTGGTTTATTCCGTTTAACAACATGCCCTCCAGTCCTTCTCATTTTCTCGAAAATCATACTATTTCATTTTTATAGCTCAATAATACTCCCTTATGTGTAAGTACCACATTTTATTTATCCATTCATCTGTTGATGGGCACCTAAGTACATTCCATACCTAGACTATTATGAATAGCGATACAGTAAAAATGAGAATACAGGTGCTGCTTTACATACTGTTTGCATTATCTTTGAATATATACTCAGAAGTGGGATAGCTGGAATATATGAAAGATCTACTTTGGTTATTTTTTGGGGGGAGATACCAGGAATCAAACTCACTATTTTTAGTTTTTTATGGAACTTCCTTTAGTGTTTTCTATAGAGGCTGTTCTAATTTAAATTCTCATGAAAAGTTTATAAAGTTTCTTTTTTATCTATATCCCATCCAGCAATAAGTACTTTTAATTATTGTTCTAACTGGGGCAAGAAAAATGTCTGTAGTTTCCATTTAGATTATGTCAGAAACTTTTAGTAGTTGAAGGAGTGGGGTATTGGTGGTGGATTATAGAGAATTTTTAAGAATATTAAGCAACAAGATAATATTATCAGCTAACTGATTTCAGTGATAAGTAAAGTGAAGTCTAATTCAGTGATTTGGGTATTTTGAAAAAGCGAATATTTGAGAGTTTGAAATACTGAATACTTTCATTTTTTTTTTAAATTTGAATTGTTCCGTGAAAGTATTGTTAATAAGCGGTGCTATTATGCCTCCAGTTGCTCCTAGTAAACAGAAATGCATCATGATCAGTTTGCTGAATGCAGTTAAGCGGAGCTAATCTCAATCATCATAAACTGTTACAGTTCTCCAAGGCGTCAGTCCCATGAGCAGTTCTGACTAATTGCTTTTTCCTTGGCCTTGGATAACCATGGACAACTTGTGTTTACTAATCCAGGATACTGTGACTGTTACGCAGGCTACCTTGTTTCTACTGTTATCTTGAATATTATAACAATAGATTTCATTCACTTAATATTTTAATTACACCTCTGAGAAAAAGAAGCAATTGTGTATTTGTGAGAAAAATTCTGATGCACTATCATCCTCTACTCTGCTAAAATAAGGCTTTGTCAACAAAAGAGCCCATATGGTGCTTAACGGTTCCTCCACTTACATAGCTCATGTTTAAAGGCTGTACAGTCAAAATACTTAAATCATTTTCATTGTGTTCATAGTTAAGCATTTTACTGCCTTCTTCAGTTGCTAATTCTGCACAGTAATGATCTATAATTTCTCAAGTTTCACTTTTACTGTACTTACCAGTAAGAGTTCTATATTTCACCATGCAGTTTTGTAATACTCATTTTCTGGAATTTTCAGATGCTTTCATATACTTGGCTTTTAAGGTAATAAACATTAAATTCACCTCTTCTTTTTGAGATGGTTGTAATATTTTATGAGCTTAGAGGCTTTTTACGAGATATGAGTTTTAAAGAATGGTTCAAGAAATATTTGGAGTGATGAGTGTACTATAAGTCTTCTCTGGCAACATATCTCCTCAGCTTTAAAATGTTACAAAATACCACATGAATAAAGATTTAAACAGGATGTAATGAAGACTGTTGTTACAAATCACAGAAGTTCACTGAAAGAGTTCTAAATTTTTTATTTTCGAGTCTGTCAGTGTCTGAATTAACGTCAGTTGTGTAAGTCTACTGTATGGATGCACAAAAAAGCACACATATTCTTTTCCTTCTCAACGATGTTCACATGCCAGATCATTCTCTTCACCAGGAAATCATAAATTAGACGCCTTTAAAATTTAAAAATATTTGAAACTTCTTCTTGTCATATTTCTTTTCCTACATTTCATTGCAGTTACTGCTCCATTTCTGTGCTTCCCTTTAAAGAGACTCATTGTAAGAACTATCTTCACACATTTCTTTACTTTCCATTTTCCCCTAATCTATTTAAAACAGGTTATCCTTCCCTTTTTCCCCACTGAAAGTTTTCAGCAATGATCTGCATCTTGCAGTATTGTCAATTTCTTATCTTCTTGCTTGGCACTTTTGAACCTTAGACAATTTGACCATGCTACATTTAGAAATATATAATCATATTTAGAGACTTATTTGGGCTTCTTTCACTGTTGTTGAATCTTTTACCCTCTACTTTTCTATTAGAACTCTATACTTGTAAGTGTCTCCAGCCTTTGCCCTCAACACCTTTTTAGTTTGTGTTTAATATTCTCCTTATACAAATTTACTTAGTTTCATGACTTCAGTTACTATCCATAGGCTGAACTCCTCATGATAGTACTTTCTTACTGATTATGAATATTTTCTGCTAACAACTTTATCTGTATGTGTAATGCATCTCAAAAATTACACTTTCGAAGTGGATAATAAATTTCACACCCTGTATCTACTTCCTTCGAAGTATTATATCCAGCTTCCATCCAGTTCTTTGGGAAAAAAAGATATGTGCATGAATTCATGTTTAGTCCTCTCTCTTCTTCACATTTCATCTCCATTTCACTGGCCAGTTCTTCTTAGACTCTGTTAGCGACAGCCAAAAATTGACATCTCTTTATGTTGATCATAACAGTACTGAGATAAACACTGCTATCTGTCAAAGGTTAGTGCAAAAACTTTCTAAATGAGATCCTACCTCCATTCTCACCCCCTAGTGAACATCCTCAACTCACCAGCCAGAGAAATATTTCTAGAACACACATCATTTTTCTGCTTGAAACACTTCACTAATATTTCAGCATTCTGAGAATGAAATTCAAATATCTTGCCCTGATTTGAAATACTCAGAATGATCTGATATCTATAAAATTCTGAACAGAACATGTGTTCATTCAGAAATATTTTTAGTAGTTTGCATTTCTTGAATATTCTTTTCTTCAGTGCAGCATATAATAAAACATCAAATTTTAAGTGCGTTTTCAGTAGTGCACTTTTTCCTCACTGTTCTTTTCCTACTATCCCTTCCCATATGTCAACCAACCAGGCCATTCTGTATTCTTTGGTGACAGGGAAGGCTATGAAAAAATATAAATGAAAGAAACTTCTGTTGTACTAGACTAGAAAAAGCTACCCAGAGTGGAAATTGAAGGAGAGATGGAGGGAAAAAGTGATGAAACATAGACATGAATGGAAGAGTTTGATAACAGTTATTATTTCATCTGTCACTCCTCTGAAGGTTGGACATCTGAGATCAGGAGCCAACATGGTTAATTTCTTGTGAGGGTTCTTCCTTTGGTTTCAGGTGAACACCTTCTCACTGTCTTGATGAGACCCTATTCCCAATGAGACCTTGATATTGTGGAAACTGAGAGAGGGAGACACAGAGAGAGACAGAGAGAGAGAGAGAGAGAGAGAGAGAGAGAGAGAGAGAGAGACTAACCATAGTTGGCATCTTGGCACATGCATGTATCCTAGCACACTAGGACACAGGAGGATCCACAAGTTTAAGCTCAGCTGGGGAAACCTAGCTTACCAAAACCCTATTGGAAAATAAACAATAAAATAAGAAAAAAAAATGGTGATCTGACTGGGTTCAATAACCAGTCTCCGTCCCAAACACACAGAAATGGCCAATCATGAAGGTCCTACTTCTGTGACTTTATGTAACTGTAACAACTTCCCAAACAATATCATTACAAATACCATCACATTGTGGGTTATTTCTTTGTAGGTCTGAAACATTCAACTCATAAGAGATAGCCAGTGGGGCCATGAGAATGGAAATGGGAAAGTCCTCTTTTCCCTCCTTTATCACGACACTAGAGGGCAAGACAGGATGGCAGTGGGAAGCACGGTGACTGTAAGCTTATGAGGACATTCACTGGAAGCACATTTGTGTTATCAGTTTCAGAATGTTTTTCTTTCTGTAGCAGATTGTTGTTGCCTTTGCATGTTGATATGTTTTCTTAGTTTTCTATTATTTTTCATTTCTTTTCTACTGCTATTCAAAGCAAACTATATTTGTAAAGGATGAACACATGTGGACAATTATAATAAAAATCACGATTCCAAACCTTGAAATGAATCTGGTTAGAGACATTTTGATATTTCAAAAGGAATATCACTTGGTGATTACTGTTCATCTGCATAGCAATAATTTATGTAAGAAATGGTCTTGGTGTCAGTGCTTGTCACTAAAATTACTGTAATCACAAATAATCTCTGGAGTGCCACATTCTCAGTGAATTAAATAATAGATTTCAACTTGAAGTCATTCACTTTTTTGGAACATGATTCTAAATTTTTCAATCATTCTACATACTCAATCACAAGTCCACACTCTTGGCATTTATATTGTGCATTATATTTTTCTATAGTAAGAGCATATGAATTCATACATATTGGCATATTCACAAATGCATCCACACATGTTGGAGACCACTATGAAGTGGCTTTGAGCAGGATTTAAAATTAACTAATTGGCTTTCTGTTTATCTGTGAGCCTGTCCAAGACCTAGGCCCCTTGCCTGGCGATGGGAGCTGATTCATAGTAAATGAACCTCTATGAATCACTGGTCCTGACGGAGGTCTGTAGTGGCCTGTGATGTCAGAGATACCTCAAAAGGCAAGATAAGGTCACTGCTGCTGATGCCTGGCTCAGACTCAATTAAACAGATAGAGACTGCAACTGCAATCCCGTTCCCACCATAAATGTCATCATGGAGATAAGACAGTTCTCCTGAAATTGGCACAATTTACTACTTGGAGAAGTCATTGGTGTGACCCCCAAGGTCCTGCTCGTTCCCTGCTTTCCTCTAAATCCTCTTTGTTTATTATGAAAAAATAAATATGGGCAGCCCAGGGAGGCTCTTTGTCTTAGCCTTCATGATAGCCACAGAATCAAGAACTCTGCAGGGGCTTCGATCCTCCTAGAGCCCTAAAATCATACCTCTTGTCTCCTTTATTTAAGCCTTTGCCGTATACTCATTCGGGAGATTGGGAATCTAGGCTGGGTCCCCAATACACATGGTAATAGTGAACCTATCCATAGAAACATAACTATTAAGAAGTTAATGCCAATTTAAACATATAAATAAATCTTGACCATCAGAGCCTACTTTATACTTTTTGACAGTTTTTTTCATGTTAAAAATGAACACAAACTATGCTGACACTTGCACAAAGGATATGGTACTTCGCTTTTCATTTTTAAAAGAACGTTTTATCATTTATGGGATGTGAACTAGCTCTTGGACCAAGGAAATTGCATTATATTTGAGTATTTAATGTTGGCCTTCTCCCCAGTGATGAACAGCAGTCAGGGGCAGGAATTCCTTATCTTCCACTGACTATCTACTCCTCACTAGATTCTGAAGTTCATACATTACCAAAGCTCCAGGAATATTTCACACTGCTTGTTATGGGCAGGATTTTGGCAGCAAGTCTCTGCCAGGCCTTCTGCCGGTGAGATAGTATGGGCAGGGATGGTCCCTTCTGTCTTTTCTGCATGAAGTCATGTATGGGCAGGGAAAGTCTCTTCCGTCTTTTCTGTCTAAGGATTAAAACCAGGGGAGAGCTAAGCTTACTTCTTATGTATCCTAATTTAGCATTTCCCTGTTGGCTTTAATCTTCTAACTGAGAGTGAGAAAAGCAGGTGTAATTGGTGTGACACTCAGTTTACAGATTCAGTCATGGAAGAAGTATGAATATATTTTATTACACAGAAATTTACTTGGATTTTGTACCTCCATCTTCCTAGGTGTCAGCAAACTAATCCTTCTGTAAGTTTTGTATCAACCATAAGAAATATAAAGCTCTGAAGGATTTATGCAGTGCCAAAGCAGAATAATGAAGTCACCTGGGCATTAAAATTTAAGATTTTGTTTTATCTACTGAGCTAGGTATTTGCTTGACTGCCAGGTCATGGCCAACAACATACAAACCTTGGATTCATGGATTGGTTGTTAGTGTTTCTTCATATCACTGTGGAGTACCCTGGGGGATATCTCTGTTGCAGTGCTAGCTGAAGAGAACCAGGTGTTAAAGATCAAAGCCTCATATTCTTCCAAGGTTTTTTTTTTTGTGTTTTTTTTTTTTTTTTTTTTTTTTTTTTTTTTTTTTTTTTTTTTTTTTTTTTTTTTTTTTTTTTTTTTTTTTTTTTTTTTTTTTTTTTGGTATCCCCACTCATTTTTGGTCTGCTTTAGCCAGAAAAGGATTTTTGAATAATATTGTAACAGGTCCTCTTCATTCTGAAAATCAAGTTCTGGAAAAGTTAGCATTTTGTTTAACTGTCTAAAAAAATTTAACTCTTAAAAATCAAGTTAATGTGCCTTGCTAAGAACTCGAATGACTCATTTTCAGTTTCTAGGTTCAAAATAAGATTCGGTTTTCTTAAAACTTGGGAGTCATATT
>RJWM01008642.1:0-71844 GCA_004363535.1 Dasyprocta punctata
ACACACACACACCATTCACGCACCTACCTTGTATTCCTAATTCCTAATCACCATCCAAACAGTCATTTCCTGATCCTCTTACAGAGGAAGCAAAATTCTAGCTTCCCCAGATACCTGATTAGCTCAGGCCTCATCTTGATCTCAGTAACCGAGTCCCACTCCCACACACTGAGTTACAGGGATGGTCTTTCCCAAATGACTTGGGTCAAGGGTATGGGACGAAAGTAGACAACGACCTTATCCTTGTGTAAGATGCAATTCAATTCCTTGCACGTGTTGGACTCTGTATTTCAACAAGAATTATATGAGTGTTGGTTTTGTTAAAGAGAGAAAGGGCTACATCAGCTCAATGATCTAATGCAGCACTACCATACAGGTGTTAAGAGGAGCTAAAGCAGCAACGGTGAGAAGGGAAACAGTTCGTGTGCTCTTGGAGTTTATAGTTTGGGTGGAAAAACCAAACATGCAGAGTCACAGAATAATTCAAGAAGGTATGTACCAGAGAAAAAGACAAGGTCAAAAGAGGAAAAATAATATTATGGTTCAGGAATAAAGACCAAGTCACAGGGAAGAGTTGAAGATTTAAAGTTGACTTCGAAAAGTGCATAGACTCTCAGTGGGTAGATATGTAGAGGAAAGAGGGAGGTAAGCAGAAGCAGAACAAGGTCACCAGGCAGGAATGCATGTGGCCATTTGGAGAACAGCAAATTGTTCAGTTTGGCTGGGGTGTAGGAGGGGAGTAGGAGATAAAGCTAGGAACATGGGTTGGGGACCTACGATGAAGGACTTTGAATGCTAAGGTGAAGACCTGGGGGGCTGGGGAGTTATGGAAGGCTTGGAAGAGGGTAGTCCTTGATCAGACATGGCCCTAAGAGGTTTAATCCTGCAGTATTAACTGGGAGGGGTGACGGGCAGAGAAAAGCTTTAGACAAGTGGGTTTTAGCATTTATATGACTCTCCAGGTGAGAGTGCTCATTAAAACTTGGAATGAGGGTCTGGTATTCAGGAAGAAAACACAGTTAAGATCTCTATGGCCTTAGTTTCTTCACTGATAAAATGGGGGCATGAATGCTTACTTTGAGGACCATGTGGGGAATGAGAGAGAATGCTTAACAAACATCAGAGAACCAGACTCCTAAAAGGCATGAGGCAGTTAAGTGAGGGTGGCAACATCTAAGGTGGTTGGACAGTTATAGTCCTTCTTTGTAGCCCTTTTGTTCTTCCAGGATTTAGCCATGAGTTCAGGAAGCCAAACCAAATACCAAACCTTTACTGTAGCCAGAATCACCGCTCCCCTGAGACTACCACAGCTGTATATTGAGACAAGGAGTTATAGTGACTGCTTTTCCCCTAAGCTAACCTCTCTCCTGGGAGAGTGTTTAGTCCTGGTAATTACAGCTCTTTTGAATGTCTCTTTGTTTTGTTTTCTGTGTCCAGACACAGCAGCTCAGAAAAGCAACTACCCTAGATGGATGAATGAATGGAACTAAGAATGTGTAAAATGCTATTTACTTCTTAGGGTTATATAGAGAGTATAAATGTGTATACAGACACAAACATGTAAAACTTTATATGTCTATATCTCTAAACAATACACACACACACACACACACACACACACACACAGAGTGGGAATTAAAAACATCGAATTCAGAAAACTGGTCACTTCCTAGGAAGAGGATAGGAAGACAAATACTAATGTGAGAGATACCTCCAGAGTTCCAACTGTAATGCTGTAATCCTTTTTTTTTTATTTTAAAGAGTATATAACAGAATAAAACCAATCAAAACAAACCAGTGTAAGAGATACAGGACTTCAAAACATTATGAAGTCAACAGTAGTTACCATAATGTCTTTTTTTTTTTCGTGGCACCGGGGATCAAACTCACAAACTCACACCTGCCAGACGGGTCTTTAAGCTGCTGAGCCAAACTCCCAGCCCTAATTTTTTAAGGCAGGGTTGCACTATGTAGCTCAAGCCAGCCTTGAACTCACAACGCTCCTCCTACCTCAGCCTCCCAAGTGCACCACCATGCCCAGCTACCATAATGCCTTTTGATGTCTTCGAAATAGCTGCAGATAACTTTGGACATAGTATAAATCAAACAGAACAGAAAAGAATAGAAACAGTAAAAACAAAACAATGAATGCAATAAAGGATTTCAAAACAAGCCAATAGTAAATTCAAAATTGCTACCATAATATATCTTGCTATTCTTGAAATAGCTTCTCCTGCCATTGGATTTAACATAATCAAAACAAAAGAGAACAAAATTCAATCCAACAAAACAATGGAAATGATATAGGACCTCAAAAAAGGCCATAGGGAATCAACAAGGGCTGCAACCCTCAGAAGGAGACCTCCCCCAGATGACACATTGCTTAGTGATATTCTCTGAACCTATGATAGACCACTGGCCCTACACCTGCAATGTTAGTGAAACACCAAAGCACCCCGCACACAGTGCCAGTTCCCAGCCTGGGCTTGTTGGTTGCTGTGGCCATTGTTCTCTCTAACCCTGGTCCACCAATGCTGTAATTCTTAATGCTTTATACTTTTTTAAGTTGGATATTGGATGGGTAGATGTTTATTATGTCATCATCTACTCAGCGTGTATGTAGGAAATAATATAGTTCTATACCTATGTATTTTTAAATTTTAAAATGAAGAATAAGGTCTCTATTTTAGAAATGGTGAGCTTGAGAAGATATTTGGGTTCTTACCAAAAGGGAAAGCAGCTATGGAGAGAATCCTTTGCTGCCTGCATTTGATCCAGCCAGCAGACAGACTGCCAACCCTCAAGCACTAAATAGGGTTCCCCCAAAAGAGCTGGGTAACGGAAGAGAAACAGCCCCGGGCACCTCCCTAGAGGATCCCCACCGCAGAAAAAGTGACAGTGAAGTAACACCAGCAGTGAAAAAGCTAGAGGAACAGATGGGTTGCTAAAATGAAAACAAAGGAAATGCAATTTCTTGGGTTCCTGGGGAGAAAGAAGCCTGGGTGACGAAGTAATTGCCTGTGAGTGACAGCAGAGAAGAAAGGAGAAACAGAAGACTGTTTAACTTGTCCAGAAAAATATTTGTGTTGACTTTAGCAAGAATAAATTTAACAGTACAAAAAAAAAAAAAAAAAAAAAAAAAAAAAAAAAAAAAAAAAAAAAAGGCAATTTCTGTGAAGAAACTTCTACTTCCGGACATGAACTTTGACTGGAATTGAACTTGCCCTCTCACCAGTAAACAACTAGAAAATTGGGCAAAATGTGTGAAACGGTTACTTTCTTTAGACAACATACACTGCAGGATTGGGATCCTCAAAGAAGAGAAAACAAATGAAGTGATCCCTACAGTATTCCCAGTTCTCTGCCCAGAAGCAACTTCCAGGCCACACGGAAGTAAATCCAAGTTGACAAAATGGTTTTGTTGAGACAGGAGGAAGGTATCAGAGTTTGAGGAGACTGAGGTAGCTGGAATTTGTGAAGCATGGAGAGAAAGAGATCCAGGAATTTGGAGCGCTTTGAGTCTTTTTTTTTAATATGAAAATTTATTACTAATATCTTTTTATCGTCAAAATTGATAATCTCAGTCTTTGCCTCTTGCCTTTGTAGAGAGCCAAAAGAGAGACACTGGCTACTTTAACAAACTTAAAACGATCTCCAGGAATGTCACCAACAACATGACTTTGTGACCAAATTTAGCAACCAGAACTTCATCATTTTTCCTCCATAAAGTTCAAGTACCCATTATTAGAGACTGTTGTAGTCAGGAGTTACAGGGAGAACAAACGCATACTGGTACACAGAATTTATAATACTGTTTTATGATGGTCACCCAGAGTTAAACACAAGAAAGTGCAGGAAAATATGTCCACAACACTAAAGACCCAGAATACTCAGCCAAGGGACTAAATCCCACAGCAATGTCCTACAGGAGTCCAGCTAAAGACCCAGAGACCATGGCAATGCCTCCCACAAATCCAGGTGGAAATCTAAGAGCCCACAATAAGGACTCACGCCAGTCTGTTTTATGGATCTGCGCTGGGAAGGCCAAAGGCCAGCAGTGGAAGCTAGAAACTCTATGCCAGTGGGGTGAAGGAGCTGTGCCAGTAGGTTGAGGGTTCTACACTGGAACCGAGAAGTCACACTCAAAATAAGAACCAGAGCTCCCCTGAAGAGTACTCCAGTGATCCTCAGTGGCAATGAGGTCCCGAGCTCCTCCAACGATGAGAACAGTCGAGTACAGGCCAGGAAGCCCAGTGTGACAATCTTTTCCTGGAGATTGAACAGCACACATCTTCCCCTCTGGAGCCAGGAAGCAATATTCAATGTGAGGAGCAGAGCTCCCCCAAAGTGAACCGCAGCCACTCTCAGAGAGGAGGTCCCGAGCTCCTGAGATAATATTGGCCGAATCCATACTGGGGACGCCAGCATGACAAGCTTCTCCAGGAGAACTAATGGTTCGAAACAGCAACACTTAGGAGAACCCACAACGCCTCGCTCTTCTTCTCCACATCTCTGTTTATGCTGGCAACTTTCCTCAGGTGGGCCATCTACACTCAGCACCATACTGATTTCATCCAGCTGGTGCTAAGTTAACCACCAGTTTTTAATCCATAACAAAGACAAGACTGATTTTCAGGCTGTTCTTAATCAGCTGGACCCCAACACAATTCCTGATGGCAGAATCCAACATCCAAGCAAAAGTTATTAGACATCCAAAGAAAGAAGAAAATGTGGTTTACCAGCAAAACAGAAGCAGTCAATACAAACAGAGCAGAAATACTCCAGGGTATGTTATTGAGTGACAAAGACATAACAATGCTATCATAAATGTGCTCAAGAGTGTAACAAAAGCCATGAAAGTAGAAGAATAGAATAGAATTCTAAAAAAAAAAAGAACCAAATGGAACTTTTGGGACGGAAGAGTACAATGTCTGACATGAAAAATTCACTGAACGGACAATGAAAAAGAAAAGACCCTTGAAAATACAGTAGCAAAAACTATGCAGTCTACAGAAAGGAGTACTGAATGTAAAAAATTAATAAGTACACAGTGACTCGTGAGAATATGACAGAGTAACACAATTTGGTTGGTATCCTAAAGGCCAGTAGAGAAAGTAGAAGAAATATTTGAAGAAATAGTGACAGAACATTTTCCAAACTTGATGAAAACTATAATCCCATAAATTGAAGACATTCAACCAACCTTAAATAAGATAAAAATCAGTTGAGACAGAAAGTGCCTTCTGGAGGCCCGGGGCATGGTTCAGTGGTTGGGCGCTTGCCTAGAGTGACTTTGATTCCCAGCTTGCCAAGACCCTGGGTTTCATCCCCAGCACCACATGCACAAAAAGTGCATTCAGACTTTTCTCAATAATACAGCAGTTTTATGAATGGCACTAGTTCAATAAGGAAAGGGAAAGTTCTGCAAAATGTAGAGAACTATACAACTTGTGATATGGAAAAGTAGAAACCTAGGAAGCAGAAACATGAAAAAATAATGGAGAATAAGAGGTGGCCCATCCGGAGGAACCAAATACTGGCAAGTGCAGACAAACTGCAGAATAAGAAAAAAAAAACTCACAGGAGTAAAGGAGCCTGGAGTGGCACCTCCCGTTTGTACCATTTCCTTTTTGTCTCCTGGTTTTCATACTGCATTTTGGACAGCTCACATCTCAGAACTGAACACAAAGCTCTATCCTTTTCCGTATGCCACTTATCCTGCCATTCATTGCTGGCCTGGTGGGCTTTCTTAAGAGGAAGTCGCATCAGTCCTCTGCCCTTATTTTTGCTTTTATTGAACCCAGATATCTGTGGGTCTCAAAACCACAACTGTTAGAAGTGGTTGATACTCATTTGCTTCCTTTTGCTTCCAAGTAGACTCATGTTTGCCCACTCAGCCTCTTTCTTGGCTAGTATTCTGGTTGTTGAAGACTATGTTGGCTCTCTTAACCCCATTTTATAGACCCTGAACCTGGGAGGCTGCAAAAATGTCTTCTTGCAGCCAGAGTCCTTACTTGAAAAACACCAAAGTGTAAAGGAAGGCATAATGGTTTGGTTTTTGTTTTGTTTTGTTTTTTGTCTTTTTAAGACAGGGTCTCACTACAAAGTTTAGGCTGGCCTTGAGCTTACTTTGTAGCCCAGGCTGGTCTCAAACTCACAACGATCCTCCTGCCTCCTGCCTCTTGAGTGCTGGGATTACCGGAGTGTGCCAAGAGGAAGGCACAATGGATTCGGAATCAGATCTGAATCATAACACTGAATCTGTTACACAGAGACCGTCTAGGCTCTGTTGTTTGTCTTACTAACCAAAGATGGCTACTGAGTATGTAATATGTAGCTAATGTGGCAGAATAACTGAATTTTAAATATTATTTAATTTTAATTAAATTTATGTTAATGTAACACCCAAAACACTAAATCATTTTCCATTAAACATATTGTGGAAAATATTGCTGTATTGGAGCACATGTGTTGGGTGCATGCATAGTTCCTATTATAAAAATAAACACGTTTCTGATCTAGTTGGAATTAATGGATTGACTGATTTTAATGATGTATCTTTTTTTTTTTTTTTTCGGCACCGGGGATTGAACTCACAGCCCTGCGCCTGCCAAGGCAGGCGCTTAAGCCACTGAGCCAAACTCCCGGCCCTTAATGATGTATCTTATCAGTGTAACATTTTAATGTGTCTATTTGAATATAGTATTCAGATAATGCAAGTTAGTGTTACCTATGTAAGTCAAAAATTGGTTGTCTTTGTTACTTTTCTCTTGTTGCTGAGACAAAACATTTGACACCCAAAATTAGGGAAGGAAATATTTGTTTAGGTACAGTTTGTGGAGGTTTCAATGCATAATCAGCTGGCTCCAAGGCAGCGTGGCATGGCACTGGGGCAACACTTCAAGGCAGCAACCAGCAAATGCAGCCAGAACACAATGGGGTGGGGCAGAGCAAGCCTCTTCTCCTCCCTTGTATTGTACACAGGCCACCCCTGTCCCAGGGCAGGTGTAGCACTCACAAAATCTCAGTGCCCTCCTCTTGCACAGGATGAGAATATTTACAATGTAAGCACCCTGGCTCCCTGCTGAGTCTTTGTTAAACTTCTAAACTTCACAAGTTGACACAATGTATCAACCATAACATTAGTAACATAATTTAAGTACTTACTTTAATTTCAAATAGTATTTAAAACTTACGTTCCTAATTTACAAAATAAGGAAAAGTTTTGGTACTTAAGGTGAAGGAATTGAGTAGAGATATGGAAGCTAAAAATACCATCATAAACACAAAACCAACAGACCGATGTTTGAATGTCCCCTTCAAAATTCATGTTGAAATTTAATTGCCACTGTCTTTGTGTTGGGAGGTAGGACCTTTACCTTTGCTATGAGAGTGGATTAGTGACCCCAGGAACGCCTTTACTGTAAAAGCAGTCTCTCCAAGTGTAACCTCCTCTCTAACGTTCTCTTTTCTTCTTTGCTTTTTTCTTTCCCCAGAAAGAAGAATCAGATAGGAGCCACCAGGGTGTTGCAATTCCCGATTATGCAGAGATGTTAATCACATATTATGGGAACGCCAGGGATCGTGTTCTGGTCTGCCTGCCCGAAGCAGAAACAGGTAAGGATCACTGCACCTAACCCTGTGAGCATTCTCTTGTTTCCACTTTTGCTTTGTCATAAAAGACATTGTTGCCACACCCTCAGCCATCCCCACCTCCCAAAATGTGAGAAGTACATTTCTTTATACATTTTCTAGTCCATGCTATGCTGTTATAGCAGCAGCAAACAGACTCAGACAAATGGCAGCTGCAATGTTTTAAAAATTTAGAGATAAAATGGATAACTACAGGAGATCTTTTCAGTGAGTACATCGTGAATTTGATAAGAAATTTCTTTTCAATACTTAAAAGAGAATCGGTATTAATTGCCTGACATGAGAATTAACTGCTTAACGAATATGATTTTTTAAAAAATTTGAGCAAGATCTTAGCTTATAATGTTGGCGAACTATATATAAGGAAACTTGGATACTTATATTAAAAAAACAACCATTTTTAAACAGAGAAGTAGTCAAAAATTACTATTTTAGCTATGGAAATTTTGTTGGAGAAGTATAAGAAAAAAATTCGAAAGATATTTTACAAATAGTGAAAGCTTGGCACAGCCATTATGGAAAACAGTTTGGAGGTTCCTCAAAAAATTAAAAGTAGAACTACCATATGGTCCAGCAATCTCACTTTTGGATTAATATCCAAGGGGAATGAAGCATTGTCTTGAAGAGATAGCTGGACACCATTCTTTGCAGCCTTATTCATAATAGATAAGACATAGAAAGAGCCTAATGCCCCTTGATGGATGAATGGGTAAAGAAAATGTGATTATACTGCATATCAAATATACATATATATATTTTTCAGCCTGAAAAAAGAAGGAAATCCTGCCATTTGCTAAGTTGGGGGGCATTATGCTGAGTGAAATAAGCTAGACACATAGACAAATGCTGCATGATCTCATATGTGGAATCTAAAAAAGTTAAACTCAAAAAACAAAAAAAAAATGGTGGTTACTGAGGATTAAGAGACAAAAGAAATGAAGAGATATTGGTGAAAAGACATAGACTTTCATTTATCAGATGATTAAATTCTGGAGATCTGTGTTGTACCACGTGATGAGTATACTTAATAATATATTGTATACTTGAAATGTGCTAATAGACAAGATCTTAAGTATTCTCTCCCTCCCCCCACACACACATGTATGCACATGCATACACATCAAGGGCAGGTTAGTGAGATAATGAATATGCTACTTATTTGGTGATCATTTACAATGCGTATCAAATTGTCACAATGCACATCTTGAATATATGTGATTTGTATTTGTCAATCCTACCTCAATAAAGCCGAAGGAGGAAACCAAATGTTCTTCAGTTAAAAAAACCAAATGATTGTCTATTGAATGCAAAATCTTGCCAACAATATCAAAGTTCAATTGACTTAAGTTTTGAAAACTTGTAAGGACTTTCCTCATCTTAGTTATATGTTGTAAGAGATACTGCTCAATTAATACTTGGAATGTGTTTTATCCGAAAAGACTTTTTTTCAAATTAATTTTCTCAAGAAGTGTTGTCATTTTGCAGCCTATAAACTGAACTCATCTGTGTAGGCCTTTTTTTTTTTTTTTACATCGGTCAAAATTTTAAGCCAAACATGAAAAACATAGCTTCCATCGTAAGAATGGGTGCTCTAACTATATTAAAAATCTGGATTTATTGTAATTTTGAAGCAAACCCCCCCAAAAAAACTGATCTTTTGTCGATTGCTTCGATCCTCTTAAATGACTCATACTGAAGATATTCTTATTCAGATTTTTAAACAGTGCTATAGCTATAGTTGTTAAAATTTTTTTTTTGATACTGAGAATCGAACTCAGGATCTCTTGGTTGCCAGCCAGGTACCGTGCCATTGAGCTATATCCCCAGCCCTAAAATTGTTTTCTAGGCTTGCAAATACTATGCATCATCCTCTTGTGGAACTGTTAAAGGAAACAGAAGAGACTTAATATGATGATCTTGTGCTCCTTACCAGTGTTCACTAATTAAGTAGTGAGGGATTTCAGATTTTCTTTAAACAAAAGGAATATTTGCCAAATATTCAATAACCAAAGACAGCAGTGTGATTTATGTTTTCTCACTGGTTTCACAGTGCGTATGAATGAGCTAAATCTGAAGCTCTAAGAGAAGGGAAAGCCTGTGGGTGACTTAGCTTGACAGGTACAAGAATTGAAACTTTTAATAATATAAATTGGTTCCAATTTTACACATTTTACTATTTTTTCTTTTTTTCATACCAGGAATTGAACTCAGGGCTTTGCATTTCTAGGCAGGTGCTGCACTGCTAAGCTACATCCCCAGCCCCAATTTTACACATTTTAATGACATAAATTAATTAGCAGGTTTTCACTGTAGTCAAAAGCATTATGCAAATTAGTTGCAAAGACAAAAAAGTAGGAAGGACGCATTAGTCATATAGTACTGATGAATTTATCGTTGCTTTCCAGCTTATGCAGCACCTCCTTGAATTCAATGTTAGTAATACTGGCTTGATCCAAAAGTTAGCGAATTACTTAAACATAATTTTTAAACTGATAGCATTTGGCTTCAAAGTCAAGCCAATTCTGAAATAATTAGATCTGACAATATGGATCCAAATATTAAGACAAAAAATATTTTTGGTACTCAACTCAGTTATTGAAAGACTGTTAAGTATATTTGGAGTAAACTGGGTATGTGAATCTACTTTTTCAACTATAAGCCATGTGAAATATAAATACAGATCAAGCGTTTCTGATGCAAACTTAGTATTTGAATTAAAATATGCTTTCAACTTAAAAATATACATTGGATTTAGAAGAGAATATTTCACATAAAAAACGTAAAATTTGTTATTAATAGCTTTTATATTGGTTACATGTTGAAATGATATTTGGGGATATTTGGCTAAATAAAACATACTATTGAAAATCAATTTTACCTGTGTCTTTATATCTTTTAATGTGGCTAAATAATAGACTATTTAAGTTACGTATGTGGCTCACACTATATTTCTATTGGCAGTTTTGCTTCAGAGCTTCAGAGACTGGGGTCTGAAAGTGGAAAACCTGAATTCAAGGGTCTAGTTCAGTGGAAACGAAACTATGGCACACATGCCTCAGTGGGCTGTTTGTTATCATTGAAAGCTCTAAAAGGTTCGCCATCACTGGTCTAGTCCATGACATTCCTTAGTTGTATATACTGGACAAGTTTTAAAAGCATATCCATTTTTCAATTTTTCCCATCTAAAAATGGGGATAACAATAATTCTTACCTCATAGGATTGTTTTAAGAATTTTTAACTGGGCGTGGTGGTCCATCCCTGTAAATCTCAGCATTCTCGGAGGCAAGCAAGTGTAACATTCTCGGAGTCCAGCAAATGTAAGTTCAGCCTGGGCAATTTAGTGACTTAGTGAGACCTTGTCTCAAACTAAGATGAAAAAGAGATGGGGATGTAACACAATGCAAAGGCCCTGAGTTCAATCCCCATTACTGGAAGAAGAAATGAAGGAGGAAAAGAAAGAGAGAGAGAGAGAGAGAGAGAGAGAAAAGAGAGAAAGAAAGAAGAAAATGAGAAGGGAACAAGGGAGGGAAGGAAGGAAGGACAAGGAAAGAAAGAAAGAAAGAAAGAAAGAAAGAAAGAAAGAAAGAAAGAAAGAAAGATAGTGTCTGGCACATAGTAATTACTGTGTGTAATTGCTATCATTATTATTATTATTTAATCTTGAGAAATTCCTTAACCATTAATTAACTCAGTGGTAAAATGATGATAACATGTATGTTATGGTTTATGTTCCTGTGGCCCCACCAAGTCTCATCTAATCATGACATGAACGGGGCTGAGTCTGGCATTCGTGATTTATTTGTTGTCTAGCGCTGGGATTGGTGGTGTGAGTACAGCACCCGCCCAGGGGTGGAGCTGACATACAGTGTAAGGGCGGGAAGAAGGCCTGTCTTCTCTCTCTTGCCAGTTCACACCTTGCTGTTTGCAGCTGTCGTGAATGGTTGCCCCACCAGGCCACCCTGCCTTGGAGCCAATTGAGTATGGACTGAAACCTCCAAGGACTGTAAGAAATAAACCTTTCCTTCCCTAATTTTGAGTGTCAGGTGTTTTGTTTCAGCAATGAGAGAAAAGTAACTAAGACAATGTACACTGCAGTATCACTCCTTGAATTAAATGAGATAACATATGCAATGCCCCGGGCGGCAGGAGCCCACTGCACACTTGTGGAATCCCGCATATGGCTGCTGTCCTTCGGACGTCTCTGTAATCTGCCTCAGCTCACCACTCTTCAATCGTGTGTGTGAAAGAAGTGATAAACCACAAGGTGCTTTCAGTAATTAAATACTATTTTTTTTATCAGCCTCCACTGTGCAGTTCCTCTCTTGGGTACGTGTTAGCTGAACCCGCTTGCCTAGGGTCTCTCTAGCTCCCTCCCACCATCTGGACCGAAGGCCCATTTGTCTACGAGCCTACACTGTGGACTCCAACCAGTGCCATTCCTCTCTCCACTAAACGGCTGAGACATTTCCTGCCCTTTACAGGCACAAGGCATTTTAGCCCTATGCTACCTCGTACTGTTGTTTATAGAATTTTGTATGTATCTCTCCATTCAGGTTAAGGTGAGTGTTTTAAAATTTGTAAATTTCTCAATGACACATGATAACTGCTCAAAAAAAATGTTTAGCCAGTAAGTGGGGGCATTTGGCAAAACTAAGGGGAAAGAAAGGAATTTGACTTGTGTGATCCCGGTATCCTCTACAAAGAACAAAAAGCATCACAGAAGAGAGGAAGTTTTACGTGAAAGCTTGAGATGTGCATGAAAGGGCTGATGTGGACACCGAGACGGGCAGTGGTGATAGCTAAGGGCGGAGGTCAAAGAGCCAAGTGGGCACCTACCTACCTACAGGACTGTCCTGGAGCTCAAAGCAGAGCTCCTTTCCCACACTCCTTCCAACAACTATTTTTGGCCACTCTCAGGTTTAGAATCTGCCGTAAGACCTCAGCCTGTGCTCTTGCTGATCTCAGACTGCTTATTCCCAGAGCTTCCTTCCTCCTTCCCTGGGAGCCTAGGTATTCAGAATGCTGGGAAGTGCTTCTTTCTACAGGAAGTCTTTGGTGCTCTACCCGAAGACACCTTACCATCTGGGTCAGAGCAGAACGTGCCATCCCTGAGCACGCTGCCTACCCCATAACCACTGGATGATTGAGTGTCACAGAATTCATTCTCGTTTGGGAGGAAAACCACATCCAACACAGAGAAAGAAGATACTGCTCAACCACAAGGTTGAGTCTCATGCACAATGTTCAACTTTGTTTTGTACTTTTATGGCTCCCAAGTTATGGTGAATTGGCAAGAAGAACGGGAGACAGCCTGGTGGTAGTCAGGAAAGGTGCGATTCTGTTCTTGTTACCAACCACAGTGTAAGTTTGGGCTAGGAATCAACTCACTTGGGTTTGTGAAATATGAAGTTAGCTTCTCACCTCAAGATTCTGTTATTCTGAAGTGAAACCCTTGTCCTTGGGTACAGTGCACCCCTAGTGATCCTCAGGGAAAAGGATCACTAACTGGATTTGGGGAAGTAGGACTTGGCAAGCCTGGTGAACTTGGCTGCTGAGCTCAAGGGCATGGGACTAACAGAGCAGCATCCACAGGGATGGACCCACCTGGTTCCACCACTCACTCGGGCTCTCTTTTCATCCCTCCGAGGGTAGCCAGACCCTTCCTCTCTCTTTCTAACTTTATTTGCAGCCCCCAAGCCAAAATCTGTTTACGTAACTAGACACTCAATAAGTGTTCTCTGATACTGGCTTTTTATTCTTCTTCTTTCTTTCTTTTTTTTTTTTTTTTTTTTTTTTTTTTTTTTTTTTTTTTTTTTTTTTTTTTTTTTTTTTTTTTTTTGTGGTACTAGGGGTCAAACTCACAACCTTGCACCTGCCAGGCAGGTCTGATACTGACTTTTAATGAACTTGGATAGTGCTACTTTCTGTTTGGAAAGAGGAAAATCTCCTTTTGACAGTTAGTCAGTGCCCCCCCTTTGCCTACTGTATGGGCAACCAAATGGCCGTTTTAACCATCTTAAAGGAAAATCAAAGATGAAAATTGGCTGAAGTGGGCTGGGGATATAGCTCAGTGGCCTAAGTGCCTGCCTGGCAAGCACAAGGTCTTGAGTTTGATTCCTGGTACAAAAAAGAAAAAGGAAGGAAGGAAGGAAGAAAGAAAGAAAGAAGGAAAGAAAGAAAGAAAGAGAGAAGGCTGAAGTTCTTATAGTAGAGGAATAGCTGTTAAAAAGAGGGCTTTTGGTAGTAGGATATGACTGTGAACTAAAACCAATGCTGAATGATCTGTATGTCTTTATATCCACTCTTCCTCTCTATTCTCAGCTGCTAAAAGCTAATATAAAAAAGATCACCAATATTCTGACTCTTAGTCCAACTTTTTTTCCTTCTGGTGCTGAGTGGGGACAGAGCCCAGGACCTCAGATAATGCTAAGCAAATGTTCTAGCACCGAGCCACATCCCCAGCCCATTGCCTGACCTTTTTCCAGAGATTTTGGAATCGTAGGTCAGAGATGTCTGGAGAATTTGCATGGCATCTTCCTAGCAAATCGCTTCTTAGTCTCCTGGATAACTTTTGGGGAGACCTTGGATTGGACTGAACTGTAGAAATTCACAGGCAGGTCATTTAAGCTCTACGCCAGGCCTGTTGATGTTCCTCTGTCGGAGGATGAGGCTGCCTTCCCAACTTTCTTGGTGAGTATACTGAGCGGCTCAAGGTGCAAGGGGAAGGGGAGACCCTGTGGGTAGTGGGGGACTGGGAGAAAGGGTGGACTCTGTAAAAGGCTCTAGCTTCTTGCCCTAGATCCATCACGACTGTGGTGGGATTAAGCACAGACTTATTTCTCTGCTTAAAACCTTTCATGCCAAGGATGCTTCCCATTCAATCCTTGGTTTGAAAGTCAAATTAAACCAGATCCTTCCTGTATCTTCAAATGTTTTTCTCAACCCCCTGCCACACCTAAATATTTGGAGATCCTCATGTGCTCTCTCATTTTAAGGTCATCCCAGACTGAATTTGCCCTCTCTCT
The DNA here is from genome assembly GCA_004363535.1 of Dasyprocta punctata. Classification (NCBI taxonomy): domain Eukaryota; kingdom Metazoa; phylum Chordata; class Mammalia; order Rodentia; family Dasyproctidae; genus Dasyprocta; species Dasyprocta punctata. The sequence goes on from RJWM01008642.1 coordinate 14,680, forward strand.
TTCTCTCTCATTTCCTTCACCTTCCATGCTCTTTAAGATGACTCAGGCACTGCCATCTCTGATGCCCTTCAGAACTTGGTCTTCCTCCCATCACCTCAGCCCTCCAGACAGATTTGTACGTAGCCTTTATTACAGGATACTGTAATCATCCCTTTTCTTTTCTTTCTCCCCAACTAGACTGGACCCCGAGCTCTTTGAAGATATGACTATATGTTAACCACTGTTGCATTTCTGTTTCCTCGCACAGTGCCAGTCACTTGTAGAAGCCTGATAAATGTTGGCGACTTCATTAAATAGGCAGATGTAGGGGGAGAACCATACCACCCAAATGGTATCAGCCTATTGCTGTGGAATACAGCTGGCCTCATCTGAAGGGTTCTCCTGGCTGCAAGGCTGGAGCTCCAAAGCCACCCTGGAAGCCAGGCACTGTGCTCACACAGACTCACATTATTCTCTCCATCTGCACTTGAACTGTTCAACTCTGAGCTCCATGCTCGCCCTCTTTTGTGTGTCTGCTCCCTTTTGAAACGCGCTTGTTTCTTTCCCTTCATCTCTCTTCTCCCTCGTCATAATCTGTGCCGTGTTTTGGACACGTGTTGTTTCCGTGTGTTTCCGTATGCACGGGTGTGTGCTCTGCCGCCTCGGTTCAGGTCAATGCCCCACAGACCGCCAGGACTGCGCCAAGCCCCGCACAGTGCTGCGTGTGCAGCGGAGGCCGTCTCCTTCACTCCCCGGAGCCTGCTTTGGATTAATTCACAGCTCCTACTGTCCACAGCCATTGCTGCAAGGGGCCAATTTTCACAGCTTTTCCCCGTAGCTATTCATTTCCACTGTTTTCTTAGTTCCGTGCAGTGCTGAGTTACGAACCCCTGAGATTTTACTTCTGCCTCTGAAACTTCTGATGGCAAGGTGGTTTGTCTTGACTGTAACAAACTCAGAACAGGAAAACAGAACGTGCTATCTCAGCTGAGTTGGAGTACATCTACCATCACCCTGTATTCCTCCTGGTGGAGGAGGAGCAGATTTGGAATCTGGCTTTTCAGGAATCAGGATTCGCTGAAACTCTGTCTCTGCTATTGCAAATAGAAATGATTTGTAGACGGTCATACTTCTTTACCACCTACCTGTGTGGCATGTGCTTTTATGGGTTATTTATTTATCTTTAAAGTAATAATTAGAGGGCTGTGCTAAACTTTTTTTTTTTTTCTCATCCAGCGGCCTGCATTTGAGAAATGCTGGCTGTTAGGAATGTCGCCTGTGATGCTGGGGTAGAAGGAAGCAGATTCGTGACCTTTGTGCTATTACCACAAAACCAACTGGGATGTAGGCCCAGGGGCCTGGTGACCAGGGAGGTGGCGTTAGGTGGGTTGAGAAAGAACAGGACACTGCAGATGACCAGTGACAGGTGCCTGTGGCTCTTGGGCAGTCTGACCCCCAATCCCTGGTGACCAGCTGCCCTCTAAGATGCCTTCTTGTTGGAAACGGTCTTCCCCACTCCAGCAGGTGACAACGAGCGGCCAGTGCCTTCCAAGCAGCATGCGAGGATGGCTCAGAGCAGGGGCTGAGCAGGACCTGCCTTCCTGTGCTGTCATCCAGCAACTGTCTCACTGCAGGCAGGTTGCTTAACCTCTCTACACCAAATTTCCTCACGTTTCAAAGGGGGTGGTAATGGCACCCAGTTCATAGGTTCACAGGGGATTCACTGAGCAAACAGGATGAATGAAATGGAATATACTTAGCTCCGTGCTTGGAAGGCAGCAGATCTTCATTCAGTGGTAGCTGTTCTTCATATAGTCATAAAATTAGGATTCCTTATACGAGAAAGCCATATTTAAAGCAATTACAAGACAGGGCCCTCTTTGGGGATGCTTTTGGGCCACAATACCAGTTGCTCCTGTCTGCCTTCTCCCAAGGTGACCCACTGTGGCGATGCCAGCTCTGTCCAGGGCCAGGGAGTGAGGTAAGAATCTTGGCCGGTGCCCAGCTGCCTGGCCATGACCCCTGGACTGGCGCCAGGCCATGGGAGGAGGAGACAAGGGCAGGGGAGGAGTGGGGTGTTCATGGGGAGGCTAGCACTCTGGGGAGGAAGTGGGTTTGCGGTGGGGGTAGAATAAAGAGTGGGCAGAACTTGAGAGGTTTTTAACAGGAAGGAAGGCAGTTGAGAAAAAAACCCCACCTTGTGTCTGGTTGGCCTATTGGTGTCATTTTGTGAAAATAACAAATCAGGAAGGAGAACCAATGGAATGGTCTCTAGGAGATCGCAAAGCATCAGGCCTTTGTCTAGCTTCTGTTTGTTTGGTGGTGCTCATGGCGGGGGTCTCATCATTGATTTTCCTCAGCTCCGTATGAGGAAAAACGGGGCTTCCTACAGATGGGTCAGACCGTGGACTCAAGAGCAAATGTCCATTTTCACCCCAAAAATCTTATTGCACAATGTAGTGTGATTTCCACAGACAACTGAGGAAACTCTGCTCTCGAAATCCTGCCCTATGTGACTGGTTTTTTTTCCCTGTTTGTTAGTTCAGTGATTAAGTAGTCATGACAGAAACACGGTCCCCCAGTTCTGAGGGATATGGACCTGGGAAGTCATTGGCACCTACCAAGGCCATCTCTAGGAAGAACTGGGTCGATCTTGAGCCCTTGGGACAGGGTAATGGAGCTGGGCCACACCCACAGGGGCTGGGTCTGGTGCTCCCGTCCCTCTGAGCTGCAGAGTGGTGCAACCAAAGGAAGCTCAGGGCAGACTGGGGGCCTCGCTCCTGTAGTGCTCCAAGCAACGTGGGGAGGGTCTCCCCGCACAGCAGGAAGCAGAAGCCATGGGAGAACAGGATTTCACAGCCTGTGGAGATACCTGGTTGCCTCCCCATTCCTTACTTCACCCCATCTCTGCTTGGCCACTCACTTTCCCATATTGTTTTCTCCACTTTAGTCTTCAAACTTTCATCAGGCTTTATTTTAGGAAAGGGGACAGGGAGAAAAGATGTCACCAGTTGATCCACTGATTCCAAGTCTCCTCATCTCCCCGCTGAAATGGCCATTGTGGGGAACAGTCAGTTGCTGGAAATATTTCAGCAGAATTGCTCTGCCCTCTCCTCAGATTCTGCATATTCAAAACTAACCCCTCACCCTGATCTCTCACCACTGAACCCCTCACCCTAATCTCTCACTTTTGACCCAGTCATTCAAGTTCTCAACCCTGCTGGCTTCATAAATATCACCAGTGGATTCTGCCGATGCTTGATGCATCAGAAATGTCACGCTCATCAACTGTCACCCCTGTACAGTGCAAGCCCTTATCACTTCCCCAGGCCTGGACTAGGGTAAGAGCCCTTTATCGGACCCCCGGAACTTAGGCCTTCCTGCCTTGCACATTCACATTCAGCTTTCCCAGCCTAGATTGCCTCACTCTTGTGTGTACAGAAGCCTCACGGCTGCCTGCCGTCTGAGGTCCAGCCAGGCCCCCAGCTGTGCAGCCCCCACTCCTCTGCAGTCTGCCTGCTCAGTTAGGGAGTCGCCCCACTCCCTGCCAGAATGCCTAAATGCTCTGTAGCTCTGCCCGGCTGCTTTTACTTCTGCAGTTTGTTTTGAACGTTGGAGAAGCTAAGACACAGGAACAGAGAGAGGGAGGAAAGGAGGAAGGAAGGGCACAGCCCCATCTCCCGCACAAGCCTTTCGCCAGGGCCCCGGTCCTCCTCACTAGTACCTTCTGTGAACCCCCCCGCCATCAGTGTCTGCAGTGCTCTTTAAGACCAAACCAAGCCAAACCCTTTTATTACAACCATTTCCAAACTTACATTAGAAGCAATCCCTGAACCACCGGCCAGCTTCAGTAGCTATCGAGTGGGCTCACGATGTAGGTCAGTGATACGGCCCTTGCCTAACATGGGTGAGGTCCTGGATTCCAGTCCTAGACATATGCACACACACACACACACGCGCGCGTATACACACACACCACACACACACACACACACACACACACACGCACATATGTAGTCATCATATTTCACCATACCTATTTTATTTATTCTTTCTCTCTCTCTCTCACTCTCTCTTCTGGCTGGAGTATCTTAAAGCAAATTCTAGACATTGACTCACTTTACCCCACAGTCTTTAGCATAAATAAAGGCATTTGCATAGGTAGCCACAATGCTATTATCACACTTGGTAAAAGTGATATCAAGTCCTTCTCGTCAACTCTTACTCAGTCTCTATTCAAGTTTCCCAAATTATCTTTTAAAAAATAATCAGTTTTAGAGGTGAGGATTGAATCAGGACCCAGAATCAGGCTTTTATTCTTTATATTCAGTGATGTCTGTGAGTTTTCTTTTAACTTTTTTGTTTGGTTTTGTTCTTTCTTTTTATGGGTGCTGGGAAAGGATCCCAGGGGGCTCCCCACCAGGGCTAAGCAATCCTTCTCCCCCAGACATGCAACCCAGCCCTCTTTGGACTCCTTTTAAACTTGAGTTGTCTGTCTTCTACTTTTTCTCTGATGCTATTGACTAATAAACAATAAAGCAGGTTAGCTGTGCTGTGGAGTGTCCTGGGTCCCAATTGGCTGATTGCTGCCTTGTGGTGTCCTATGCCACGCCTTGTCCTGCCTTTGACCTGACTTTTGTATATAGATATGTGGCAGCTCCTGGTAGAAAACTCCCAAAGAAGTCTGGTGCATGTGTGCGCATGTGTGTGCATGTGTGTGTATGTGTGTGTGTGTCTGTGGCTTCTGTGCTAGATGAGTTTTCCACAAACTAGATCCTCAACAAGTGCCTGCTAAATACCATTCATGGAGCTCTGCTATCTGCAGGCTTGCATTCTAGGGAGAGAGACATACAGAAGAAGGTTCTCACCCTTGGTGTTTCCGGTCCTGTTAACTATATGGGACCGTGGTTCTCAATCTCACATACGCACACATCGGTATCACCTGGAGGACTTTTACACACACACAGAATGCTGGGGTCCCACCCCCACAGCTAGGCCTAGGAGGGAGCTATCATCGCCCCTATTTTACAGAGAAGAAAACTGAGGGCTTAACAAGATTACGAAGTCAACTGACCAAGGTCCTCTGCTTGTGGGTAAGTAATAGCCAAGAGCCAGTGTGTTTAACCACTGCTCTGTCCCAATCCAGGAGGGAAAGCAGAATCACGTGTGGAGCTTCAAAAGCCTACACTGTGCACAAGGCAGCACTGCTCTGCTGTGAAGAAGGAGAACCTTGAGTCATTTTAGGAGAACGGATGCACTTTGAGAACGTAAGGTTAAATGAGATAAACCAGACACTGAAGCTTAAGTGTTGCATGGCTTTTCATATATGAGAAACTCGAAATATTAATAAATTACAGAGCAAGATAAGCGATCTATAATAGGAAACAGGAGATGGATCTTTTGCAAAAGAGAAGTGGGCCAAGAGGTGAAGGGAGGGAGAGAAAGAGAGGAAGGAGAAATAAAAAGAATGACAAAGTGTTATGTGCATGCACCAGCTCCCTATGATGCATGGAATCATGTATGCAAACATGTGCAAATAAAAACATTTTTTAAAAAGATCACACTGTGTGTGGTAAATCCCGGGGACTTCGCAGGCTGAAGCAAAGCCTGCTCTCCCCTCCCCCCTCCATTCCTCACTCCTCCCTTCCTCCCCCTCCCTCCCTTCTCTCTGTCACTGTCTCTCTCTCTCTCTGTCTCTGTCTCTCTGTCTCTGTTTCTCTCTCTGTCCCTGTCTCTCTGTCTCTCTCTGTCTCTCCGTCTCTGTTTCTCTCCCTTGTTAAAATGTACCTCCATAGTTTCCCACGTAATATGAATGGCTTCTCCTCTGGATTGTAGTTATCTATTTCTGTATTTATCTCCCTCAAAACCTGTCGCGTCTCAAGAAAATCTGCGTGCATATTGTTCATAATTTCTCCCCCGACCCAGGTGTGCCAGACGCTCAGTAGATGATGAAAGAATAAGGGTGAACTCTGAGGATCTCGCCCAGCCGCGCTGCCCACTATTGCTCAGTGCGCACCCCCATCTCTTTCCAGAATCCCTGCACCGTGACCACGAGAGCTTTTATGAGGCAGTGGTCACAACCATGCCCTGGAGTCAGCTGGGTCCAAATCCTGGTTCTGCCCTGTTAGTACCTGGCGGTCACCCACTGGAGACTAACATGATCGCCTCTCTCTATGGCTTAGCCTTGCCATCTGAAAAATGGGAATCATGATAGCACTGGCCTCTTAGAGTGGCCATCGAAGTTTAAGTGACATTAATCCATGTTGGGACCAGGGCCTGGCACATAGCAAGCACTCAATAACAGTGCATTATTATGTTAGTATTATTACTGTGCAAAACAGCTCTCCACCGTATTGGTAGTGCTTGTGGAAAATTACAGCTATATATGTTTGTGTAGAGATTTAGGGGGAAAATGTTTACTACGGTGATGACAGGGTGGTTTCTTACTAATATTTACTTATATGTTTCTTTATTGTTTGACTGTTTCACTATAAATACAGATTTTTATATATACACTTAGCCATTTCAACTGCCAAAATACACACACCCATTCGTATATACAAACACTCCAACCCCCAGGGCACACACGCAAACCCATGAATCCACACAGAAAGCCACATGAACACCCAGGCTCCCTCGGAGGCAGGCGCTCTGGGTCCAGATGCCACCCGACCTCGGGGACATTGAGAACGTGCCTGTGTGGAGAGCACGTTGAGACCGCAGGCCATCTCTGGCGCAAAGCCAGCAGAGGAGTGGGCAGGAGCGATGCCAGCTCTGGAAGCAGGAAGTGGCATTCCTGTTCCTGCAGCCTCCGTGTAAACACCGCCTGGGGAGCACAGCCTGGCTGGGAACAGGCCCCACGTGAAATGCAGACCCCACAGGGAGGCGAGGAGCCCGGGGCTGGAGCCACCGCCCAGCACACAGGAACATTGGGAAGACAACTGCCTCCCTGACCGTGGCTTTCAGAGGAAATGAAACTAGCTGCTATCAGAAAATGATTTAATTTTAGGCCCTCAAGTTTAGGAAATGCACGAGGAGCTGGATGGAGGGAGCTGAAGCCTACGTTTCTGCTGGAAGCTTCTTTTTACTTCCATGAGCCAAGGAAGTTCACAGTGGCTTTTGAACAGGCCTCCAGTATCCATAGGCCTCGGCTTTGCTGGAGTTTAATATCAACTCTGTCATCATACAGCCGACTCCTTGTTGGAGCCTACTAGGCCCGAGAAAGATCAGGTGTCACAACAGTCTTCAAAAACCAAACTTACTTTCTTGTGGAGGGGCTCAAATGATGCTAAGAAGTATTAGGACAGAACTGAGATAAACTTCTGGAGCCAGGAACCAAGCCTGAGGTTGGGGAAGGATCTGGGGAGACTCAGAGCAGACAGAACAGAACCCTGCCCAAGCTCGAAGACCCTGGCTGGGCAGGCCTAGTGCCAAGACCCCTGGTCTACATCCAGTGCAGAGTCAGGTAGGGAGGTCACAGTGTCAGAGAGCACCCATGGGTGGCCAGGTTAGGGCAGGAAAGGTGAAAGAATCCCTTTGCCTAAAAACACGTGATCTCTGCTGTCAAAAAGTTTAATTGTGGTTAGGGAAATAAGATGGACACTGGGGAAGCAATTAGAAGAAAATCTTTTATAACAAGTAGTGGAGACCCTAAGGGTTGAAGAAATTTTTAAAAAATACATAAGTAGCCCAGCCCCCATGCACGGCACGTGTATGTCAAGGTTGTACTGTGCATAATCTGTACAGCTGGTCTCCTTCAGCACTGAGGGTTGTGCTGTACGACTTAGCACTGGTTACACCCTGCCTCACGTAGCACCAGAGGCTCAGTTGTCAGTGGCCTATGAGAGCAGTTTTGGCAGCAAACAAATGTGCAGGAGTGACATGAACAGCCAACACTTTGCTAACCTGCGGGCTCCTTTGGTGACTTAGGACCTCAGCCCTTTTCCTATGGTCACAAGGTTTTCTAGTTCTTTCTTTTTTCTTTTCCTTTTTTTTTTTTTTTTTTTCTTTGAGACAGGGTCTCACTATGCAGTTCAGGTTGGCCTTGAACTCACTTTGTAGCCCAGGCTGGTCTCAAACTCGCAACAATCCTCCTGCCTCAACCTCCCGAGTGCTGGGGTTATAGCATGCGCCACCATGCCTGGCTTTAGTTCTTTCTTTTTAAGTATCACAAAATTTAAAGTGTAAATTCAGCGACTTTTGGTATATTCATGAAGTCATACAACCAACACTGATGTCTAGTTTTGGAACATCTTCATCACTGAAAAAAAACAAAATCCATATCCACCAGTCACCTCCTCATAGCCCCTGGTGGCCACTGGCCTGCTTTCTGTCCCTGGTCTTGCCTGCACTGGCCACATCAGATGTTTTTATTTATTTATTTGTGTGTCGGGAATCAAACTCAGGACCTTGTGTTTGCCAGGCAGGCACTTATGCCGCTGAGCTATATCCCCAGCTGGCCATTTCATATACATGGAACCATGGATGCCATGGGCTGCAGTGTTTGGCTTCCTCCCTTAGCGTGATGCTGCCAGGGCGCACCCATGTTGGAGCGTGGGGCTGTGCTTCTCTCCTTCCCAGTTATTTCCGGGTGTCCCGAACGGTGGTTCCCTTGGGCTCAGACACTGACTGAGTCTGCCATGGACATCTGCACCCGAAAAGTCACCAGGAAGAAGCCGCTGACTCTGCCCACTTAGAGAAATTTTTCTCTTGCCTCTATCTCATCTTCTGGGATTCTGCAGACTGCAAACCTTGGTGTCACTTGGCATTCAGTTCCCATCGGTCCTCCCTTCCCTGCACTGGGGAATTCCATGCAGACCTGGGGACATGGTCTCCCTCCCTGCCTGACCATTGCCCTTGTTCCTGGTCTTCAGGAAGGTGCCACCTTCAGCTTTTCATCACATCTCTCTGGCACCTGAAGGTAACCTGGTCTCCCATTCTTCTATGCCTCCCACTTACTGTGATCCCCAAGACTTGGGCTGGGGGCCGAGCCTAAGACGGAACAAAACCCTGCCTTTGGCTGGCTTTCCCAGAGGCACATTCTAGGACAAGAACTGTTGTGAACGTGACTTTTTAGGGATGGGTTTCCAGGAAAAACCAGCAGGGGAGTGGGAAAGTAGGACAGAGAATAAGCAGAATCCAAAAAAGGATGTGGCACCAATGAAGTCCCACAGAGGGTAACTCGAGCTCAGTCCCGGAGGGCTGTGACGGCATAAATCAGACCTCAGCATGCGTGCTTATCCTCTGCACCTGTCAGCCACTGGTCAAGGCTGTCTCCTGGGTCCCTGGCTCTCTGCAGCCCCAGGCGAAGGGGGTCCTCACAGCCCGGAGTGGCCCTTTAACACCGAAACTTGGATGAGGTCTAACGTTAGAAGTGAAAGCACATGCTTATACTGCACTCTTTCCCAGGGTCTCCTTTTCCCACAAACCTATCATCCAACCTGTCGACTCCAGCATAGCCTCAGTATCTGCTGATGACATAGATTAGAGAGAGAGAGATGATAGACAGACAAACATATATAGACAAACAGACTTCCCTGGAAGCCCAAAGTAGTTTTCTGTATGGTCATTACTTGAAAACAAATAGAGCTCATGACATACATCTCTAACTAACAGTTTTCCACTTACAGTGCCTCTTGGCATGCACGAAAGAAAAAAAATGAAGCCACTACCAGTTTGATTGTTGATGTAAAAGAAGGAAACTTAGGCACTCAGCGAAATCTGCTCCATGAAGTTCCAGGCAGTCAATTCCATTGTCAGCAAAGCATTCAGTGTTTGATAAGCCAGGGGTGCGAGCTGGTGTTGAGGTGCCAGAGGATCCCCCTTGGGGGCATTGACTCCCAGTGGTGCAATAGGCATGAAAGGGTTTGCAAAAGCATAAGGAGCTCACAGATACAATGTATTTTCAAATGATTTTTTTTTTCAGTACTGAGGATGGAACCCAGGGCCTTCACACTCAGCTACATTCCCAGTCCTTTCTTATTTTGAAACAGTCTCAAGCCACTAAGTTGCTAAATTGCATAAGCTGGGCGGGGGATATAGTTCAGCAGCACAGTGCCTGCTTGGCCAACGTGAGGTCCTGAGTTTGATTCCTGGTGCCCAAAACAAAAAATTGTTCGAACTTATGATCCTCTTGCCTCAGCCTTTGGAAGTACTGGGATTACAGACGTGCACCATCACATCTTTTGACTTTTTGGAAGGGATCATGGACAACTGAGAAGAGAAGATTTAAAGAGTGAGGTTGAGAAATTTCCCTCAGTAAAGTGCGAGTCCTGGAGGGGACTTCACCGCGACACCAGGCCTGGCCTGTGACTGTGCCTTCACGAACCCTAGCATTAGTAGATGCTGCAGACCTCCTCGGCCACAGCGGGACTAATCAACAAAGGTCCCGGAAGGGCCTTAGCAAAACTAGGCAGTGGGAGAGAAGGCAAGTGGGGAACAGGAGAAAGAGAGAGGGAGGCAGGGGAGAGGGAAGAAAGAGGAGAGCTAGCGAGAGAGAATGATGGAGAAGCAGAGGCAAATGAGGGAGAAGAAATGAGAGACTGAGAGGTGGCCTTCCCGGAGAGCGAGGGACACAGCTGGCAGCTGCTCCTGCAGCGTCCATAGCGTGGACCCTGGCGCCAGTTCTGCGGCAGGCGCCACATCCGCCGCGTTCTCACCCCAGCCCTGCTCTCCGCTCCGGGCCAGCTTTGCGCACTTCTGCAGGGGAAAAGCTGGGCAGCGTCTCCAAGGCCATCTGACCTTGACCCCCAGCGTCCTGCAGGCCTTGGGCAGAAGGTGCCCAGGCAGTCCGGAAGCAGAGGCCCCGACCCACCCGCCAAACAGAGGGCTCTCAGAGTCTGGGCCAGCCACTAAATTGTCCTTTTGTTTTGCAGGCTTTAGCGAACACGGTTTGATTTCATGTGACTGTGCTATTTCAGGAGGGGTAAATATTGCCAGCGGTCTGTTTGAAAAGGCCAATGACCTGAAATTTTTTTTTTTCTTTTCTTTTCCATTTGAATTATCTCCAGGAGGCAGTCCTCCCTGAGGATCAGGAGTTTTAACTCCTTGGCTTTCAATTCTAACTTTCCTTTTTTGTCTCGTGATATACTGGACAGGCAAACAAAAGTGAGCAGAGATACAGGGATAGCGGTGGGGAGCCAATCTAGGCTCAGGGGAAGAGGTGGAGGCGCCGGGTGTAACCCGGAAGGGCGCAGGGAGCCCGGACTTTCTGCTGCTTTTGCTGCTGCCCGAGTTGGTGTTTGACCCATAATTATAGCTTCTTTCCTCTGATTGCCTCTGTGAAAATAGCAACGTTCAGGCTAAGCGCAGAGTAGAGGGGAAAAAGCACTGCATAAAGGATCAGGGATTTATGAATACACTTAAAATTACAGGATTGTTACCCCCAGGGTTTAATTCTCTGAAGAGAGGACTGGGAAGAGGGAACACAGCTCTTCAAACTTGACTTGGGTCTTAAAATACCCAGGTGTGACACTTCAGGGACGCAGCCCAGGAGAGATTCACTGCCGTTCTTTCCCAGTGGATGTGAAAACACTGAGGGGAAAGGAGAAGAAGAATGTCCCTGGTCAGGATTTTAATCTCGATTTCTTCAGAATTCTCACTTCACGGTTCCATCTGTTCTGGCCAGAGACCAGAGGTCGAAGCCACAGTTCAGCATGCTGAAGCCCCTGTCTCCTGTGCGTTTCTCCTCCACTTAGTCCAGAAACTCAATTTGCCCACGGGTTTTGTGAACTAATTAATGATTTCTCTCTTTTGCCGACAGTGAGTCAGGTGGGGTTTCTGATGCGTGCAGCAGAAGTCTTGAGCGACACTGCCGGTGCCAGGGCTTCTGCGAGAAAGCTGACCAGGCGATGTCATCCGCACAGTGCCTCACGTAGTTCTGCAAGGGTCAAGGACTCACGACTCCACTTTCCAGAGAGATAAGCGGAGGGAAGCACGAGGACATCCCGAGGAGCCCTTATGCTCCAATAGCTGAGGAGCAGAAGGAGAGAGAAGGCTTGCGGTCTGGCTTCTGTCTCCACGGAGAGTCACATGCAAGCTTCCCCGCAGCCGATCTATGCAGGAGACCACGGCGATCACCTCCCGTCTGCTACCGCGGCGTCTGCACTCTCACTACTGGACCGGCACAGCTGTAGACTAGCCAGCTGTCTACCTCGCCTGTGCCGAGTGGACACTCCACGCCGGGCGATCCCTGTTCGGTGTGGAGTCAGCGAGACAGATGCAAAGGCCCGGAACTAGCTAACTCTCTGAATTCTATTTCCTCGTCTGTTACTTAGAGAATTGGGCTGCAGAGTCTAGGAAATTCCTTCCAACTCTGTCCTCATGACTGAAAGGTAAACTGCTGGCCAAGACCCATTCTCCACAATGAACAGTATTTGCTTTCCACCAAAAAACAAGGGAAAAAGGGGAAGAAAGAACAAGAAGTCTTTTTTTTCCTTCATATTTAAAGTGAGCTGGTCCACTTTAAAAAACAAAGGTTATTTCTCACATGTCACTGGAGCTGAAAAATACAGGCTTTTTATACAAGAAATGCACATTTTCTGTAGAAAAATAAAAATATAAATAAGCAAAAAAAATTTCAAGAACCTATAATCCTTTCTATCAAAAATAGCTTGTATTAATATTTTGTGTATAGGCTGGGTGTGGTGACCTGGCTGGGTGTGGTAGAACACGCCTGTAATCCCAGCACTCAGGAGGCTGAGGCAGGAGGATCACTATGAGTTCAAGACCAGCCTGGGCTACAAAATGAGCTCAATGCCAGCCTGAACTGAATAGTGAGACCCTGTCTCAAATAGACCAAAAAAAAAAAAAAAAAGTGCATAAATGAAAATGTTTCTATATGCATGCTATGATTTGAATGTATTCCTCAAATTTCTGAATTAGACACTTAATTACCAAAGCCCAATATTAATTATATTTGGAGGCAGGGCCTCTGGGAAATAATTAGCATTAGATGAGGTCACAAGGGTGGGGATCCCAGGATGCAGTTAGTGGCTTTATAAGAAAAGGTACAAACCAGATGTGGTGACACACACCTTTAATTCCAGCACTTGGGAAGGTGAGGCAGAAGGATTATCATTAAGGCCAGCCTGAACTACACGAAGAGACTCTGTTTCTAGAGACCAAGAAGGGAGAGAGAGAGGGAGGGAGGGAGGGAAGAAGAGAGAGAGAGAGTACAGAGACATAAGCTAGCTAGCATGAGTCATTCCTTGGCTTCACCTCGTGATTTCCTCTACTATGGAATGACTCAACGGGATGCTAGGCAGGGGCAGATGCTGGTGCCATGCTATTAAACTTCCAGAACCATGAACCAAATAAACCTTTATTCTTTATAAATTATCCAGTCTATGGTATTTGGTTATAGTGACAGAAAATGGACTAAGACAACATGTATACAATTTTTCTTGTAAAAATTATCATACTATCCATTCTATTTTCCAAGGTGATCTTCACATGTAACTTCTTTTTATGTTAAAAAAAAAAGACACCTTTTTTTTTTTTTGCGGCACTGGGGATTGAACTCACAACCTCGTACCTGTCAGGCAGGCGCGTAAGCCACTGAGCCAAACTCCCAGCCCTGGTTTTTTTGAGGCAGGGTCACACTGTGTAGCTCAGGCTGGCCTTGCACTCGCGTTGTAGCCCAAGCCAGCCTCGAACTCACAACGCTCCTCCTACCTCAGCCTCCTGAGTGCTGGGATTAAAGGCACTGGGACCCAGCTAAAAAATAGACATTTAAAAAACATTTTTATGGTATAGTACATATGTAGCCTTGCCTGTAATAGTTACATGGTAATCTGATATTCTGGTATACCTGAATGTATTGAACTAATTCTGTATGGCTGGATAGTTAGCTAGATTTATTTTTCAGTAGTATTAATAATCTTATAAATATACTTCATGCAAACAGGTGTGTTTTTTAAGGCTTCCGGGTGAGCAACCAGCAGCAATTCAGCTGGTCAGGGAGGTGAGGACACCAGGTCTCTTCGCTCTGGGTTCAGAAGCTCTCCTGGGTCACAGGGAACCATCTGATTCCTCTCTTGCCCACAGCCCCTGCCTCTGCGGTCACAGCTGATTGCACTGACATCCTCTTCTCCCTGCAAGGCAGCCAGCAGGAAGCCAGCCAAGGCCTCTGAGGGGTCTGGCTGGAGACCCAGTGCCTAAGACAGTTTCCTGTGCTAGAGGGCAACAGGCAGGCTGAGCAGATGGCCCCCCGGGGGCCACCATCAGCGGCCGGAGCAGGCACGGCGGCCGTGCCATGGGTTAAACGCTACCTGCCAAGGTCACCTGTGGTCTCTCTGAAATCCAGGAGAGGGAGAATCTCTTCCAGTGTGATTCCCAGAGCCCCCTCCCTAGGCCCAGGTAGTTCACCCTGGTGGGTAAAGGCGTGGCCTTCTGAAGCCCAGAGCTGGCTCCATCATTTTTCACCTGTGTGATCTTTGGCTCGGCCCTCACCTTCCTGCTCCTGAGTCTCCCCATCTGCAAAGGAGAATACTGACATCTATTACAAAAGGTGCAAAATAATTGGCAGGTGAGTAAGTAAAGGCCTTTAGAAGGGTGCTTCGTCTACAGGAGGCATTGTTATGCCTGAGCCAGTAAGCGGGTTCTACCCAGAACCTCAGGAGTTCCGAGTCTCATGGGTCAATGCTATCTGCAAGGACACACTGATGACCTCGGAGATCCTATTATTAGTTTGCTGTGTGAGCACTGCCGCTTCCTCCAGCAGACCGGCGAGAGCCGGGAGCGCCTGGACCGTGTCTTATACCCCATTGTGTCCTCCGCCATGCCTTGCACAGACTAAGTGCTCGGTCTGTGATGGATTCTGCACACCCACGAGTGTCTTTTCCTTGCACACCCAGCACAGCCAGCTTGGCCTGGCGCAGTGGGCAGCTGGGCCAGCAGCCTGGCTCTGCTTCCTCCTGGCAGGCTTCCCTGAGCCGCTCTCCCTGGAGGGAAAAGCACCAGCAGCCTCAGCAGCAAGTGAGTGAACTTGGTGTGCACAGCCAAGTCCTGGGCCCTGTGTGTTGCTGTCACCTTCTTCGGTTTGCGGACTTAGAAATCTAACACCCACCTCCCCGCCCCCCGGAGCTAACCTAGAGCTCCTTTGGCTGTGCTAGAGCTGACAAGATGTAGAGGTGCACTCTGTTGGGGGACACCTCCTTCCAGGAAGGTAGGATGCCTGTCTGATTCCTGAGATGGTCCCAGTCGCCCACTCCGGCTTCCCTCTTTGATGTCCCTGAACCTAGAACCCCAAGGCAAACAATGGAATGAAGCTCATGAATGTCATTGGTCTCCTCTGGATGCTTGTTGACCTACTGTAGCCATCGAACTTTTGCGTAATTGCCCCGCACCTACCAGTACCAGTTTCATGTTTGCTGGAGAGAGGTCTGGGAGACAGGGCGGGGAGACAGGCAGGAGCCCCTCTAGAGTCCATAGACTTGCAGCAAAGCTAGAACTCAAGGTGCCAGGGGGCAAGGATTCAATTTTCTTTTTTCTTTAGCATTACTCACTGCCAGGCATTCCACTGAGTAATAACATTTCCAGCTAAGACGGAGTGCACACCACCTGCTGATTGCTATGCCTAGCATCTTATGCATATCAATTCATTTCATCATGATAAAAAAGAACTTTGAAGTAGGTAGTCATAGTCTCTTTATTTTAAAGTTGGGAAAACTGAGGCACAGTAGCTTGTCCAAGATGTCAAAGTAACTTAATGTTATGCCTGGTTGTGCACATAGTCCCTACTCGAAAAGTTTTCAGTGAAAGTTGCAAAAGGATCGTGTATGCGGGCATATGTTCAATTCTCAGAGCAACTCTACAAGAAGGGTGAACCTGGTCCTGTTTGAGAGGTGAAAAAACTGAAGCCCAGAGAGGTTACATACATTTGAGTTGCATAACTAACAGGTGGTGGATATCATGCTGGGCCTGTCTGGCTCCACTCCACCCCGATGTGGAGAGAAGACCTTGCAGAATCACAGGGAAAGTCCTGATGGGCTTTGCAAAGGAGGCAACAGCAAGGCCACGGAAGTTGGGATTGTGCAGATCAGGTCTGCTGGAGGCAGCACTCAGGGAACGCAAAGGGCAGTGGCTCAGGAGCCAAACCTCTGGTCACCTGTTGTGTTGCTGCCTCCAAGCCACACCAATTAGCCACCCTGGACAGCTGCTTTCAATTCGAGTGTGACAGATTTCTCAGGACCTTTTAGACAGATGAACCTTGCAATGCTGAAAAAAAAAGATTAAACACAGCCAAGTGTCAATTGGACACACTTTAAGGCTTCTGGCACCTTCCCTGAGCACTTTCTAAGCCATCTCATATTTAATTTTCTTTTGCCCTCTCCCTCTGGGAATTTTTCAGCCCAGCTTCAAGCTGTCTTCAGCTCCAGGTCTTTGGGACCCAACTATCAGAGACCTGGAAAGAACCTCAAGGATTCAGTGGCGGCTGTTTGCTTTAACGCCACTTAAAGATGGCCTTGTCCCCCAGCTCCTACTGCCACCAAGAGCAACCCAGCTCCTCACTGGGGAGGATGGAAGGGTCTGCCCCATCTTTCCTGAACCCACAGGAGCTCTTGGGAAGGTTGCTGTGAGCACAGAAATGAATAGCATCTTTCCGGGGCTCACATGCAGCTAAGGACAGCACCATGAGATTGGGGGAACAGACACCTGCAGGAAGTTTCACACGAGCACCTGAAGCAGGAACTACCTGTGCCTTGGGGGCACCAGAAACCTCACCAAGGAGGAGACCCCAGCAGGGAGCAGCAGCCCAGGAAGCTGCAGGCCCGGGCAGCAGCATAGTCTCTCCACTAAAGGCAGGCTCTGCAGGTATTGCTGCCCGGCTTTCCCTGGACTACAACCAGTGACACACCTTGATGTTCCCAGGCTTTATGTCATTGTGCAGCTGCTGGGGTAATTCCCCACCCTAAAGAGGAAATGAATGATGACTATAAAATTGAATTATGCCTTGGATTTATCTTTACGATCCTCTTCAGTCACTAAGTGATGGCCCAACTCCTCTTAGATTGAGCCACTGAGGTCTGACCAATGCCAGTCCCAACCCCACTGTGCCTAAGTTCCCAGCTGCAGCACCAGTGGGGCTCTAAACCCGCAGGACGGAGCTGTGACGGTGGCACCAGCGGGTCCATCAGGACACTGATAATCTTAGGTCCACACTAATTGTATCTCCATGGAAGCTAACAGTGAACATAAATTAAATGTCTACCAAGGGTCAGGTGCCCTGAAGAGAGCCAAATATAGGTTATCCAACGAGTCAGGAATGTTATCTCCATCACAGAACGAGAGACCAAGTCACTGACCCCGTGCTCTCCAGCGAGTGGTGAGCTCCAGGAAAGTAACGATGGCCTTCTCCCAGGCGTCTCCCAGGGTTAGGCACAAGGAAGGGGTCCACTGAAAGTTCTTGGTGGGGGTGCAGCTCAGAGGTAGAGCGTAAGGTCCTTGGCTCCAGCCCCAGCACCCCCACTCCCAAATCCTGAGTGGATGAACGGAATGCACAGGTAGTAACCAGTGAAACAAGGAGGAATACATTCTCCCAGAGAGAATCATAAATACGGGAGGGGAAGATGTATTCCAGACTACCTAGAAAAACCACGATCAGCAGTTCTTTAACCTTTCCTTTCTCTGTGTGTTTACCCCATAGAGGGTTTTGAATGGGAAGTGGCCAACAATCCTCGGGTGTACGCTCTGGCTGCTAATTTTGGAAACTTGTGAATCTTGGACCCAGAGTCATGACCAAGACTGTGAGTCACACTCCCCACGCAGCAGCAGAAGTCACTGGCACGCCCCAGGCTACAGTCACTTTATTGTGCCTTCTGAAGCTATAGAGAAAGTCGTGCGGAGGGAGGACTCCAGGCAGGCAGACCTCTGGGCTGGTCCCCTGCCAACGCCACAGACTCTCCTGGTGGCCTCCTCCTGGTGCCCCCTTCCCCCGGGGTGTCATATGGGAGCCTGGAAGTGGCAGGTGATGTGACACCTGCCCAGCTGTGACTTTCTGGCAGCGAGGTACGTAAAAGAACCAGTCACCAGGAGACTAGTAAGCCTCTTTAACAAAGGATACATCTTAACTTGTCCACAGAGAGAAAGGTCTGGAAATATAAGCGCCTCCAAAAGAGGAAACATGTTGATTTAAAGTCATGCAAAAATGCAAAGAGCTGGTGCAGAAAGAAAGTAGAGTTCGGGGGATAAAATGGGTGGAACTGGCCTGGTAACCATCACAGACACCTGGGTACTTACAGTCCAACCCACTGACTCCTCTCCGGTTTTTTTTGTTTGTTTTGTTTTGTTTATGTTTTTGTTTTTTGGGACAGGGTCTCACTATACAGTTCAGGCTGGCCTTGAGCTCACTTTGTAGCCTGGGTTGATGTCGAACTTGCAACAATCCTCTTGCCTCAGCCTCCTGAGTGCTGGGATTACAGGCATGCACCACCATGCCCGGCAAAGAGTCTTTCTCTCTCTCTCTCTCTCTCTCTCTCTCTCTCTCTCTCTCTCTCTCTGCACTGGGGACTCGAACTCAGGACCTTGCGCTTGCCAGGCAGGCACTTATGCATTGAGCTATATCCCCGGCCCCTCCCCTTCACGTTGAGGGTTTCTCAGCCTCTCGTGTCTGCCCACGCCAGGAGGAAAGAGAAAACCCACACCAGGCCCCCGGACCTGTGCGCGACGCCGACAGGGTTCTGTTAGCGTGGAGGTGGCGCTGTAGGTTCGACGCCAGTCTTTCATTCGCTCTTCCGATTCCGCTCTCCCTGACCTCTGCGGTTCCCCGTCACGCAGAGAAGGGGGAGCACCTCGGACGCGGGTGTGGGAGGACGCTCCCGCGAGCAGCAGCGCAGCCTGCCCCGTACCCTGGTCCCTCCGCCCCGCGTGCACCCGAGCTTCATCCTCCTGAACAAACCGGGCAACGCAGGCAGAAGACAGAGCCAAGCTGGCTCTTCAAAATAGGCCTGACTTCGTAGTCTCTGAACATCCGAGGGAGGAGATGGGGGAGGGGCCGTGTGCATCTCCATCTCCATCTCCATGGCGGGCAGAACTTCACGCAGTGGCCCCAAAGCCGAAGGGAGTTGGGCTGCTAAGTAAGAACTTCTGAAGGGTAAGAAAGCGGCTAAGCACCAGATGGCCTTTTCCGCAGCGGGGTGATTGACTGGATGGCTGCTGAGATCTGGGCTACACAGAGGGCACAGCAAGTCCTCCCGGTTCAGGGTGTGGTCCTCGCCTGCAGCGTCAGCCTCCTTGAGCGCTGGGGCAGTGCAGGTCCCTGCTCCAGGACGTGGTTCTCCACCGGCTCAGAGGAACCGCAGCCGCAGCCCCTGCGCGCAAGTGGCGCGTTCCCGGGTGACCACACAGCACGTTAGAGACGTCCGGGCCTGCCTCGGACCCGCGGGAGGCGCACGGAGCAGGGGTCGGTGCAGAGCCCCGCTCTCCTCCCAGCTGCGTGGGCCACCTGGGTCCCCTGCTCATTCATCTGGCGGTCACAGAAAGCATGGAAGATCTTTCATCTGTGGGGAATCATAAAGCAACTCAGCTGTGTCTTCACATAACCTGCTCCCAGAGTGCACCACGCAGAGACAGAGACAGGGACAGAGACAGACAGAGTCCGCCAGAGACAGAGACACAGAGAGACACAGAGAGACAGAGAAGAGACAGACAGTGACACAGAGACAGAGACACAGAGACACAGAGAGAGACAGCGAGCAATAGAGACAGAGACACAGAGATAGAGACACAGAGACAGAGCGAGAGAGAGAGATAGAGACAGAGACAGAGAGCGAGAAAGACAGAGTCTGAGAGAGACAGACAGAGAGAGACACAGAGAGACAGAGAAGAGACAGACAGAGACACAGAGACAGAGAGACAGAGACATACAGACAGAGACACAGACAGAGAGACAGAGACATAGAGACAGACACAGAGACACAGAGACAGAGAGAGAGACAGAGACAGAGAGAGACAGAGACACAGAAATAGAGACACAGAGGCAGAGCTAGAGAGAGAGAGAGACAGAGGCAGAGAGAGACAGAAAGACAGAGTCTGAGAGAGACAGAGAGCGACACAGAGAAGAGACAGACACAGAGACAGAGAGGCAGAGACACAGAGATAGAGACGGAGACACAGAGACAGAGAGAGATAGAGGCAGAGACAGAGAGAACAAGGCAGAGTCAGAGAGCTACACAGAGAGAGGTGAGGTCTCTACCTCTGTTGAAAGGACACGCCCCACTCACCAGGGCTCTACCACATGATCACATCTGAATCTAGTTACTTCCCAAAGGCCTTCCAAATAGCATCATGTTAGGGATTAGGACTTGAACTTACGAATTTTGGGAACACATAATATTCAGTCCCTAACAACTACAAATCTAACAGACTTCAAAGAATCTGTCTCTTAATCTGTTGTTTTCCCTCCCCGGTTTTATGCTATGGGCTAATACTGTTTAAATGCACTAAGCTCATTATTTAAATGAAAACATTTTAATTATGCATCTTCACAATCAATAGTGCTATAGGAATGCCATTCATCGCTCTCCAGGGCCTCTCAAAGTTGCCATCTCTGAAGGGCTGTGGTCCCAAAGTCAGGTCAAAGACAAGCTTCACCGGGAATTCACAGGAAAGAGAGCCCTTACCATTCCAGGTCCAAGAGTTAGGAGGAACTGGACTCAAACGTGACTCTATGATATTTGGAAGGTCTTCGAGAGGTAGCAAAGTTTAGATGAGATCCTGAGTTAGAGCCCTGGTGATAGGATTAGTGTCCTTTTAGTAGAGGTAGAAAGACCAGATCTATCTCTGTCTGTCTCTGTCTCTGTCTCTCCACCTACCCTTCTCTCTTGGGGACCTGTGACTTTTCCAAACTTTGATTTCCCCATCTATAAAATGGGAGGAATTATTGCACCTAGCATCATAATGTATCATCTTGTAGTCATTGTGAGGGTTAAATTAAATAATACACGAACAGCTCTGTCACTGAGCAGGCCCTGAGCACATAGTAGTAGCATCGTGGAGCCCGTCCTGTCTCCTCGGACATGGTACTCATGTCTTTCCAGTGCACAGGTGCTCTTTCTCCTGTAGGACTGAGACTACCAAGGGACAGGGACTAAGCTTCTCTCAGCAGACTCTCGGCACCTTCCTGAGATGGTAAGGTCCTACTTCAAGTATTTTGGGGGCAGCCAATGCTGGAACTCTGCTCTTAGAGGGTATAAGAACTCTCATGGCCACTTGGATGGGTGCTGGCCCAAAGAGGTCCTCCAGAGTCTTGAGCTCCTAGTAAGACTTGTAGTGCACATTAGGCCTCGTTTTGTAGGAGGCCGGGAGTCTTAACTATGCATCAACATCTGAGGTCCTCCAACTATGAAGACCCCATCCCTGAGGCTTCCGTGCCGTTCCATGGTCCAGTGCTCTTATACCACTTGAATACGTTGACCAGCTGGGCCCTTCTCATCCTGCAGCTCCACCCCAATCGGTCACCCAATTCCTTCCTTCTTGGAAGCTTCCTGCCTTCTCTCCCAAGTCAAGCTGGATTAGGGGCCCCTCCTGGGGGAGGGGGCCCACCTCCTCACCTGGCACCCTGTGCTTGCCTCTGTCATTACCCATTGTATTGTGATGATCTGTCTCCCTCTGCAACCACACTACATTGAGTCCCAGGAGGGCCCAGGCCATGAGTTCATCTCTGTGTCCCCAGAACTTAGGGCTGTGCCTGGTGCATAATGAGTATGAAATACACTCTGAAGGAAGAAAGGGCAGGAAAAAAGAAAGTGAGAGAGAGACCGGAAGTAAGAAAGTAAAGAAGAAAGGAAGAAACAAGGGCGAATAAGGGAAGAATAACAGCCTTAGGAAGAAGGGAGTTGTAACAGGCTGGACCTAATTCTGCAGAAAAATTCCCAGTGGCTCTGGGCAGTGAAGCTAAAATCCACCCTCCTCTGTATTTAATCTCCCAACTTCCCTCTCCCTGTTATTAATATAAAAATAGAATGAGTTTATTTGGACTCATTAAAATTGTTGGCTAAATAATTGTGATAGTTCCTGGAGCCCTGGGCCATCAACAAGTCCTATAAAGTATTCCCTGCTGACAGCTGGGCATAAAACTGACCTCAAACAGAAACACTCAACCTTTTCCTGGTCACAGATACTGGCTCCACTCCATGGCCAAGGTCAGGGACTTCTTGCGTGCATGAGCCCTGCACAGCTGACAAACACTTCCACACACATCCCAGGAGAAGGCCGGGCCCCAAAGGCCTCAGGAGTTCCCTGGGAATAATCACCTTATAGATAATACCTCCTCCAGTGGAGGGGAGCAGGAGTTCAGAAAAATAAACAACAGAACAACACAGCCAGATAATCAGGAAAGTGTCCGTGCATGCCCACGCACACACACACACAGGAGCGCAACAGTGCAACTTCCCGAATAATGTTTTGCTCAGCTTAATAATTAAATGGCCTTGTGTATTTTGAACAGAAGCCAAGGGCTCAACAAGGAGAGGTGACAGACAAGCAAACGGACACGGTCAGCCTGGAATGAAAATGAGCCGGTCCACCATGCCGATAAACTAGAGGCTCTTGTATTTATTCTCTGTATCTTCTCTTAAGTTTTTAATTCGTTGTTTGAGTCACATTTTTGTTGAACTCAAAATGTTAGAGGTGGCTTAGAGACAAAGCATAGAGAAAGTTCATTGTATAAACTGTGTTCCGGCCGATTCAGCTATTGTTCTCTCTACATGAAGCAGAGGCCAGCGTTTGACCCTGAAGCCTGAACCAGTTGTGGTTGGCTGTATTTGAAGGGTAGCTCCCTGGGCTTTGGGACTACAGCACAAGTGCCCTCTCCTTTTAGCAGATGGTGCCCAGTAGCTGCTGTGCCAGCCTTCTCCACAAAGAATACATGTTCCTTATGATGCAGTTCAGGAATTTCATCCCTGGATGTAGAAGCCATGTGAGAGCTACTTTCTAGGGTACTGGGAAAATCTGTGAGTTTGGAGGAAAACATGTTCTGCTGCAGATTACTGTGTGTGTGTGTCACTGGCGTTTGAACCCATGGACTTTGCATTGTGCTACATCCCCAGCCCCTTTTAAATTTTGAGCCGTGGTTTCAATAAGTCACTAAGTTGCTGAGGCTGGTCTCTAACTTGCTATCTTCCTGCCTCAGCCTCTGAGTGTTGGGATTACATGCACGTGTCACCACAGCCCATTTAGATTACATTTTTAATAATGTCAGATTCCATCTTGTCTTGAGAAGATCAAAGTTAGCTGAGTCCGAGGGGCCCAGTAGTGCTCAGGCAGAGAAGGTGGGAGATGGGGAAGGAGACTGCGGGAGGAAGGCAGCTTGGCCACTGTCGAAGACAGCCGCCTTCCCCAAATCCAAGACGGTAAGTGTTTCCCAGGGGCCAGGTGACCGCAAGGCATGGGAGCACGCGTCTGCTGGTGCCGCCTCCTTTCCAGTTCTCCTCTCTCCCTTCCTCCTTCCCTCCCTGCAGCTCCTCCTTCCGGCCACACTTATGGGTCACCTGTGTATTAAGTGCTGTGTCAGGAGAAACAGATAAAAGCAGTGTCCCCAAGCTCAAGTGATTAAGTAGCAAAGCTAATTAACAAACCAAATGATGCCACCAGATCACAGGACCTGTCTATTAGTGTGGCCTCGCTGGTAGGCCTCGGTGGAATCCAGAGTCATTTCTATCTGACAGTCAATAGTTCGCGCAAACGATTTCAGTGACAATGTGGTCCTTGAAGTTTCTCCACATCAATGATATATGTGTAAGTGATCGTACAATCTAGGTGTTGTATTTGGACTCATTGGAATCAACTGTTCTTTCAACTTTTCGACCTTGTTTGAAATTTTTCGTAATAAAAAACTGACAGGGCCAGGGATTTAGCTCAGTGGCACAAGCACCTACCTGACAAACGCGAGGTTGTGAGTTTGATCCTGGGTGCCAAAAATATAAAAATAAATAAAAAAACAGACAACTTGCCTCACTTGTGAGCCGTGGTGTGAAGGCCACTAGAATATGTTGTGTCCATTGCCTAATAAATGATCACAGGTAATATTTCGCACATGTCAGCTAATGCCAGGTGCTACTGTGCACTTTCTCCCTAGGCCTCACAGCAACACTGCCCTCCACACGACCTTTACAGA
This sequence comes from Dasyprocta punctata, assembly GCA_004363535.1. Lineage (NCBI taxonomy): Eukaryota > Metazoa > Chordata > Mammalia > Rodentia > Dasyproctidae > Dasyprocta > Dasyprocta punctata. The sequence goes on from RJWM01008642.1 coordinate 38,774, forward strand.
GAGGGAAACTGAGGCTCGGCAAGGTGAAGTTCTTACCCCAAGGCACACAGCTAGTAACTAGCAGGGCCAGATCCCAGCCTGCTTTGATCTGGTTCTAGACTACCTGCTTATTAGGATTTGGATCTGGCCTGTTCCCCAAAGGCTCCCGTGAGGAAGCCTTCATCCCCAACTTGGCAGTGTCGAGGTGGGGCTTTTGGAAGGTGACTGAGTCACGAGGGCTGTGACCTCTTTGACGGATTCTTCCACCAATGGATCATAATTTGTTGGCATTATAGGGAGGTGATGAAACTTCAGAAGTGGGGCCTGGTTGATGGGAGCAGGTCACGGGGGTGCGCTCTTATATCTTGTCCTATCTCTTCCTCTCTGATGCTCCTTCTCTCTGCTTCCTGGCCACCATGAACTGAATGTCGTTCCTCTGCCCCACCTTCTGCCATGATGTTCCATTTCATCTCAGGCTCAGGGCTATGGAGCCAATACACCATAGACTGAACCCTCTGAATCTCTAGCCCTGATAAATGTTTTCTCTAAGTCAGTTTTCTCAGGTCTTTTGTCATAGTGATGAAAAGCTGACCGACACTCTTAACACTCACGCTTCTCTTAGAGCCCCTAGGGAAAGCCTTGAAATGCAATCTTTACTTGAAAGGATGGTGACAGGGACCATCAAACAACTGTCACAGGGACCTTTTCAACTTTGCTAGGGGAAAAAAAGGTCTCCCGTGGCTTCCAGGGGAAAAGAGGCCACGGAGAATGCAGGAAAGGGCATTGAAACCGGAAGTGGAGAGGGGAATGTGGCCTCACTGTAGGGGCCTGCAAACTGAAGCCCCAAGGCAGTCTGATGGGGGAGGCTCTCAAACCCAGAGCCTCAATCATGTTAGGCAAGTTCTCTGCCACTGAGCTACACCCCCAGCCCAAGGCCGGTGATCTTGGTGGAGCAACCAACAAAATGTTTTCTGTTTAGTATAAAAGTTGCTACAATTGCTGCTCCAACTCACTAGTGAGGGCTGGAGAGAAATCACAGCTGAAAGGTTTAGTGGTGCCTTCTTCCCAGAGGGCTGCTTTATCAAACTCTCATTGGATCTGAAGTCCCCATTACTGACACGCAGATGCAATTTAGGAGAGTGTGACCGGGCTGCCGGGAGCTGTCCGTCCTCTCACCCGGTTCCCACTCTGACCCAGGTCAGGGAGAGCAGAGGGCAGGGTGTGCCCAGCCAGCTGGCCTTCACAGGAATTTCAAGAGGGACCTCACCTCACTTGCCCTTGGCGCCTGTGCACATGGCAAAATCTAAGCCACGCAGCCAGCCGGACGGACCCTCCACGGGATCACCCCAGGTCAGGCTGTGCTTCGGTCTTGGTGTGTGAAGTGTAAGAACTGGAGAAATACACAATCTCAGGAGGATGCAGGTATTGCTAGGGTCGGTCTCCCAGCGACTGGGCATCAGAACACACGTCACTTCCTCCAGGGCCCTTTTTCTGTAAGCAAAGCCCAGCTTTTCCAGGAGACAGAGCTACTTCGTAAAACCTCCATGTAGAGGGGAGATCTGAATGGGCCATCACTAGCCGTTATACAGTGGCTCAAGGGTCCCCTTTTACAGAGTGAGCCAACCACCCTGAAATTTTCTTTTTAAACAAACCCAACTGTGTCAACTGATCTCAGATGTTTACAGAAAATTCGCAGCATTGTGACAATCACAGACTTTCCCTCCCACTACCAGGGGCGGCGCAGTCTGTAGCTGGTCTTGGGGACAGGAAGATAGAAAGTTGCCGTCAACGCTGAGGAGTCCCATGAGGAAAATCCATTCTGATGGAGAGGAAAAGGAAACTGTCTCCCCTAAAGTCAGAAAGCTACAGAAATGACAGCCATTTTAACAGCTCCAAAATGAGAAGTTCTTCTGAGAGGGGAGAACAGAGCAGTGGACGAGTATTTTTAAACATAAACAGTTTTCACAGGACATTTTCTTTTAAAGGTCTTCCTACCTCTAAATAGTACGTTTGTCTCTGATACACCACACGCCTATGAGTGTCCATGGGCTGCTCTGATTTCTTGGCTTAAAAGTGTCTGCTGTCACTTCCAACTAATTCACCACCCACAGTGGGTCTCACTTCCTCTGACCCCTTGCTCCCCAAGAGGAACTTTTCCAAATGGAAAGTGTTGTCCCATTGCTTTCTAAATTGCGGCCGGCTCTCAGTTCCCTGTGGGATAAAGTACACGCACTTTATTCGGCCCACAAGGCCCTGGTGATCTTCATCCTGCCCACTTGGTACAGACTTACCTATCTCCACACCCACACACATCCTCTGTCCCTGTCACACAGACATCTCTGAATTCCCACCCTGACTTTTACACTTCTTGTTCCTCCAGTCTAGAACGTTCTTCCTCCAAGTCCACAGAGAACTGAGGCTTTGCAATTCAGTGCCAATGCTACAACCTAAGAGGCATCCATCCCGAATTCTCTCTGTCTCTCTCTCTCTCTCTCTCTACACACACGTACACACACACACACATCATGCCTCCTGCTTATCTCCTAGGTCATAGGAAGATCACACCCTTTTACCCTTTTCTGGGGTCCTCCTCCCTGCTCTGTTCACACATATGCTCACCATTCTAGATTGTGAGCGCTGCCTTGGTGATAGAGCCGGAAAGTGTTTATCTTTGTGTCCCTACTTCTTTGGGCACCCACCTTGAATCCCATAGTCTAAATCCTCCAACCAGCTAGGCCAACCTCAAATTCTCCTTTTTCCAAGTCTTCTTCAACTCTCCACAGGAAAAATGTCAGTCACCTCAGAACAACATAGCCTCTATTGCCTGTCAATGATTACTTCTGTCTCCCTGAATTTTTTCCCTCCTAGGATTTAAGATTTTGTTCTATGACACTGTAATGCGCTTTAGGACAGCAATACTTTTTATTTTGTCCCTCCTTTCCACTGGCCCTTGATTTTCTTTTTTTAAGAAATATTGTTAATTAATTTCTTGGCTTGTCCTTTAAGATGTCAACATCGATTCTTTCTAAATCTCTCAGTTTATGTAAAAATTTTAGCCTAAAGCCTGGCTCCACTTGTCCCTCCTCAGCAGCTGAGAGTCTCTGTAAGATGGATGTTGTGTATTTGGAAGTTGCCAGGACGTGATGGCCCAACAGGGTAAAAAGTCTGGCCTCGTGCCCTGGCCACCATCCCCATTGTCTGTCCTCCGGCCTGGCGTCTTCCCAGGCTGGGCTCTGCGCTCCCTGCCCAGGGCCAGAGGATTCAGAGGCAACCCCAGGTTTTATACACTGAAATCCTCTCTGGCTTTCTTGGCGTAACCCGTGTGGGGCCTGGCTCACCGCTGTGCTAATACTATTTCATCAGCAGGACCAGCAGCTCCCTAATTACCATGACTCAGGGACCCTAAGCAGGAAATGGAGATGCAACCTTGGAAAACCTTTTGCTTTCCCCCAGTGTCACTATTTCAAAAATTCTAAAATGCAGATCTGGTGAAGAAGAAGGTTGCATTAAAAACTCTCCCTCAGTCTCCCATTTGCCACTTTTTGTCACCAGCTGCCTGAAGAGTCCAGGTGCACAGACGCCTCCAGCCAGGACGGCGGAGTGTGAGACACTGTCCCTAGGCAGCCAGTGGAGTGGCATTCAAAGTGGCCCTGGGGTCGGAGCTGGCCAAGAGGAAAGCAGTGGCTATCTTCATCCAGCACTCTCCCTCCACCTCCAAGACGCTGCCTCCCCTTCCTAGGGCCCTGTTACAAACTGCCCCTCAAAGGCCGTGGCGGAGGGCTGAGGATTTGGCGGTTGAAGGAAGCATTACTTTCCACGTGAGACCGACATTGATTAGGGTTCCCAGAGCCCGCAGCCCCATATCCTTCAGATTCCAGACTTGAGTGTTGATGGGACGGGAATCTAAATCCATGCAACTGTGCAGGGTCAGGGGGTGACAGGTGTTCAGGACATGAGGGCAAGACCAGGGACTGTCATGGAAAGGTGGACACATGGGAAGGCCAGTGTGAATAGGTCACTGTTAACCAAGGATGACCCAAACTGAGCCTAAAACCCTGAGAGGTCCTCTGACAGGGACAGTCAAGCAGCTAATGACATCTTGACGGTTTCAACAGCAAGGTGGGGATGCAGGGTGGAGGTATCTGTGTTTAGGGACACGAAATATAATGCTGGATCTTAGAGAAGGAACACTAAGTTATTCAAGGCAAGGGTTTGGTCCAAATAGTATTACAAAGCAGATTTGTAATAGGCGAGCAGGATTCTGCAGTCAAATCATGCTTACTGGCCGACAAGCGGCCACACTGGTGGGCTGCAGGCTGAGTGTGTCTCCTCTTCCTCTCCCTGGAGCAGGCCTGGTCCCGGATCTGGGCAGGACTGACTTTGCAGGTACTAGATGACTGGCACCATAAGGACATGGACTATCCCTGGGTCACTTTCCCTTCGGTGAGCAGCTGGCATATAGTAGGTGCTCAAGAAGCATTTACAGAGTAAATGAGCATTGTGTAAGTTGTAAGGAGACAAGATTGGGATGTCTTGCATGGCCCCTTCCCCAGAAGAGCAGAGTTGGTCGTGATCCTGTGGGTACTACCATTATCAGGCATCCATCTGAACCTTTGGTGGTTTGGGTATGTCCCCAAAGCCCATGTGGCCCCTACGTCCCCAGTGCTGGAAGGTGTTGAGGTGGGCCCTGCTGGGAGTATTTGGTCATGGGGGAAGGGCTCGGCATGGATCCGTGTGCTTCATGGGGATGGGTTCACAACCTCCTTTCTCCTGCACCTGATGCACCTGTTCACCCTTCTGCTTTCGGCCACAGAGTGAAGCACAGAAAATGCTGGCATCTTACTCATGGTCTTCTCAGTCTCCCAAACCATGAACCAAAATAATTCTCTTTTCCTTATGAATTACCCAGTCTTGGGTATTCTATTCTAGCAACGGAAAACAGATTCAAACAGAACCTACAGAGCCTTGGCCTCCAGATTAGTTTTGCTTTGATGAATCCATAGTGCTTGACACATCCCAGCAAACATGAACTAATGCTGTTCTCAAATAACCCTTTGGAGGACTGGGATGTAGCTCAGTGGTAGAGCACCTGTTTAGTATGCACAAGGCCCTGGGTTCCAGCCTCAGGACTGCAAAACCAAAGCAAATGACTACAGTGACAACAACAACAAAAACCCCTGAAGGTCAGTACTTTTATCAATGCTACTTAAGAGTTGAGGAAGTAAATGCAGACTATGTTACACAGCAGCCAGTGAGTAACACGACCGGAAATGAAGCCAGGCTTTCTGACTTTAGGGTCCATGTTAATTCAGACCATATAGGATTCTGACTCCCCCAACCATGTCTGGGAACGATGCACACTTGTCTGTGAACCTTGGGAAGCCATTCACCACCCAGAGATGCTGGTGGTGACTACCGGATATAGAAAGGATTCCACTGCTTCTGTGTGCTCTGAAATGCAACTGTGACACATGTTAACACGCACTGCCTTGCAGGAAAACTCCCTGGGGCCTCCTGGACTTGGCGCTCCTTGCACAGGATGGCACAGGCCACCAACTTTCTGGGTGGTAAGCAGAGGGAATGAGAGCCATGCAGGAGTCCGGGCTGGTTTAATGCATTACTCTTGCCATCTTGAACTTGCTAACAAGTTCTGAACCAGGACTCTGGGCTTTTTCTTTTGCATCACCTTGCACATGAGGTACATGCTCCTGCTGGTGTTTTGTGTTGTCTATCAGGTTGCTCCTGATTTTCTTTATCTGGCCCCCCTCTCTTGCCCACAGGAATCTGCCTCTTACAATCTCGGGAAATTCTTGTCATTCTTAGGTGTTAGGAGAGTGTGCTGGTCAACTCCGGTTCTGAAGAGTCTCTTAACTCTAATCTGTTTATCCTGAAGTTGATTAGGAATTTTGTTTTCATAAGATCTGAGGACTGTAATACTCACTGTTGTCCTCCCACCTCTCTCAGCATCAACCTGGGTCCTGATCTCTCAGCTCCTGCCAGTCTAGGGGCAGAATCAAGGCCACAAGGCCGAGGCCAGTTGTCAGCAAAGAGAACCCCAATTAAAAGGAAGTCCAGGGTCTAGATTAATAAAGATTTAAGAGACATGGCACTAATATTTACATCTTGATTCAAATGAACCAACTACAACTAGATTTTTTTTAGATAATCCAGAAATTTTGAATACGAACTGAGTATGAAATGATACTGAAGAATTATGCTTTATTTTGTTGGATGTGGAAAAGGTATTGTGCTTATGTAAGAAAGTGCCCTTATTTCTTTCAGAGATGCATATGGAAGGATTTGGGGCATTGCGACTTATTATCTGAGATTTACTCTAAAACACTTTCATAAAAAAATAGAGTGAGAGAGACAATCTTGGGGAGAGAGTGCAGTAAGACAAATATGGTAAAGTGTTGATGCTTGTTGAAGTTGATGATGGGATTTTTTGTGCTCTCCTCTTTGTGTATGTTTGGGGGTTTTCATAATAAACAGTTAAAAGTGAAAGAGATGATGAGTGTGAGGGAGAAAACTTCCAGACCACAATGTTTCCAGGAGAGTAGAAGCAGATGTTAGGGCTCTGAGCTGTTTTACTCAAGTTTGCAGTCTCCTCTAAACAGAATCTCCTTGGCTGTTTCGGGGATGGGAGGAGTGGTTTCTCCAAATCACCTCCACCAGCTCTCCTGCCCGTGGTCTCTCGGGGTCGATAGCGTATGGGGTTGTGAGTCTAACAGGAGCTGCACAAGGTCAAACCCCTGACTCTGACCTGTTAGTCTTCTTCCCCGATTTCATCGCATCCAAATCCCGTTTCTCCTGCTGACCCCAGACGCGGCCCACCCTGGTCCTTCCCTGGCATTTGCAGTTTAGCATCTGGCATTTCATTCCATTTGGCCCAGAGCTACTCTCCAGTCATCTCGTGCCACCTAATCTCCACTTCCCCGCAAGCGAGTTTCCCACGCCTTCTACTCAGGCAGGCCCGCTCTGTGCTAAACACATGGAGGCCGAGCGTTCCTGCAGGCACCCGTTTATTTCTCCGTAACTGAGCACCTGCTGCATGCTGAGCACTGTACCAGGTGCTGGACTTCAGGAGAGAACAACGTAGATGCAGGCTGTGCCCTGGAGCTCTTTCGGTGAGGAGGAGAGAGATGCTATTAAACAAATAATTGCACGATAAAGTAATCCTGGACCATGCAGAGAAGTTCTGCCAGCATAGCCCCCATGCAGATGCAGTGTGTGGCCCAGGAGACCTGGGCTGGTCCGGAGTCAGGAAAGGCTCCCCAAAGGAAGTGACGTTAGGAAGGGGCTTAAAGGAAATGGGATAATTAACTAGGCAAGGAGATGGGAGGAGCATTCCACGCGGAGCAAACAGCATGGGAAAGGTCTGGCGGGCGACAGGGGACTCTTCCCCCAGAAAAGGAGTCTACTCTTATTGGCATGTGCAGACCATGGTTGAAAATAGGTTTATGCTTCTGAAATGAAGATGGGTTTCAAAGTGCCTTGGCTCATTGGCAGCTGGATTCTCATCATCATCTGTGTTAGACTGTTGGGGCCACAGCCTCCGATCTGTTCTCGTCTCCCTGCATACATGCTCCTTTGCAGTGTGACTCTGTCCCTCTTCCTGGTGAGTAGTAGGGCCTCTTTCTCTGTCCACTGAGCCTGGGCTTGGTTACATGATCTTCTGTGGCCAACAGGAGGACTGCAAATGTGATACCAGCAGAGGCTCATGTTAAGAATCTTCTGCCACCGTGTGAGCAAGGAAGGCCCCATCAGCTTGAGGATGGGAGCTACTGCAAGAGAAGTTGCTCCGGCTGTGCCCAAGGCCCTGTGTGAGGCCCCACACACAGGAGAGAGGCCACCCTAAACTCCTAGCCCTAACCCACCAGACTGGCCCAGACGAGAAGAACCACCCACCCAACCCACAGACTCGTGAACTCTAGGACATGTTTGGATTGCTGTGGACCGAATGCTTGCGTCCCTCCAAAATTCATAGGTTGAAACTCTACCTCCTAATTTGGTGGTGTTGGGAGGTGAGGTCTTTGGGAGTTAATTGGATTAGAGGGAGTTACCAGAGCGAAGCCCTTACGCATTGGATTAGTGTCGCTGTAAATCAGGCTGGGAGAGCTCATTTGTCTCCCGTGTGAAGATGCATTTGGGAGGCAGAAAGCCTTCACCAGACACCAATTTGCCCACACCTTGACCGCAGACCACTCAGCTTGAGGCACTGTGGGCAGCGAGTATTGTTCAAGCCACTCCGTTTGTGGTATTTTGTTACAGCAACCTCAGATGACTTAGTTATTGTGATTTGAGAAATTTGGGGGCTGGTTTGTTCAGAAAGAAAACATATACATCATCTTACATCTGCACACCCTTATTAAACCTCTGAGTTGTCAGTCATGTTTTGTTGTTGTTGTTGTTTTCTTTTTTGTGGCACTTGGATTGAACTCAGGTCTTCACACACGTTAGACAAATGCTCTGCCACTGACCAACATCCCCAGTCCTGCAAATCCTGGGTTTTTTTTTTTTTTTCAATCTGGCAACTCTAGTGGGAGTGTCCAACTCGAACGGCTACAGGAGGGCAGGAGATAAAATAAACAAGCAATTCTAGCAGGGTGGAAGGCAACAGAGAGAGGCGGGGAGCACTGAGGGCAGGAGCACACTTGCTCTAACCAAAAGGTACAGGCTTGCTTAGCCCCTGTCCGATGCTACCAGGGAAAACATAGGTGCCAGGTGCCCAACCTTCTGATTCGCCAAGAGAAGCTGAGATTTTGAATTTTTACACAAAGCCTCCTAGTTATTCAGTATAATTGAATATTGCCATAGTTTGAAAACTGTGTGAGTCGAACAAATCGTATCTCTATTCCATCCAAGGATTGCTGGCTTTTCATCTCCATTGAGAGGAATGTTTGGATACGTTTTTTAATTATGGCACTATGCCTGTAAAAAATTCAAGCAACAGCAGAGAATAAAGGTAAACAGGAAAACTTTCCTCCCCTGGCTTCCCTCAGTCCTGTTCCTCCCCTGTGATGCTGCTTGCTTGCGACATCTGGGCACAGATGCTGAGGATGTGAACTTCATTCTGCAACCTAGAGGTTGGAGAAAAACCAGAACCTGAACAACTGGATACATATTCTAGTGGATTATGTATTGTTATGGGTATGGTCCTGTGGCCCCACCAAGTCTCATGTAATCATGACATAGATGCAGCTAAATCTGGCATTTGCGATTGGTTTGTTGCCTAACACTGGGATTAGTGATGTGAGAGCTGCACCTGCCCAGGGGTGGACCTGACATACAGTGTAAGGGCAAGAGGAAGGTGTGTCTCCCTCTCTTGCTGGGTTCATGCCTTGCTGTTTGGCAGCTGCCATGAATGGCTGCCCCGCCATGCTGCCTTGGAGCCAACTGAGTATAGACTGAAACCCCCAAAAACTGTAAGAAATAAACCTTTCCTTCCTTAATTTTAAGCATCAGGTATTTTGTCTCAGCAACGAGAAAAAAGTAACTAAGACATGTATATAAAAGGAAATCTGTGCAAGAATGTTCATGGCCTTGAAAAAGTGGAAATATCTTAACACTCGCTTCAGAGACCTTTATAAATAAACTGTGTTATAATCATATGCCAAAATACTACAAAGCACTAGATTGAATGAACTAGATATTTATGCATCTGATGAATACTCTTAAAAACATCAAGTGAGTGTAGAAAACATATAAAGCAAAATATATGAGACAAACTTATTTTCTCAATGTCTGTATAGAGTCCAAGTATAAAAATAATGGCCGGAGGGAAACTCACCCAGTACATCATATTAATTTCCTGTTGGTGCTCTAACAAAGTTTGCTGCTAGAAATGACACACATGTGTTACACATTCTTGAGGCAGAAGTCTACCATGGGTCAGCAAGGCTTCTGGAGGGTCTAGGAGAGAATCTTTTTGCCTTCTTTACTGCTTTGAGAGGCTGCCCTCATTTCCTGGCTCTTGGCCACCACTCTGGTTTGAATGTGTGCCTCCAAGATTGCATGCTAGAAACTTAATCCCCAGTGCAATTGAGCCAAGCTGGGATCTTTAAAAGTTCATTAAATCAGGAATATTCTGCCTTTGTAAGTGGATTAATGCTGCTATCATAGGAGTGGGTTCTTGATCATAACAGTACATTCCTGACAAAACACGAGCCCCCCCACCATGTGGTACCCTCCACAGTAAGATGATACAGCAAGCAGTCCCTTGCCACATGCGCCCCTTGACTTAGGACTTCTCAGCCTCCAGAACAGTAAGAAATAAACCTCTGTTCTTTATACAGTACCCAGACTCAGGTATTCAATTATAGCAGCACAAAATGGACTCAGACAGAGGCATCATACCAGCCCCTGCTGTCACTAGCTTCCTACAACATTGTCACATCTGCTCCTTGATTCTGACCCTCCTTCCTCCCTCCAAAGGTCTAATTAAAGCTCTTTGGGTCCAGCTGGCTAATCCAGAATAATCTCCCTATCTCAAAATCCTTCATTTAATCACATACATAAAATCCTTTTCTTATGTGAGGCAACATATTTACAGGGTTCAAGGGTTAGGGCATGGACATCTTTGGATGAGGAGTTACTTAGTCATGACAGGGTTTATCTGGGAAGAAAATAGGAGGAAAATAGGATTGGGGACATGAACTAAGAGAACATCATCTTCCAGGTTTTATTTCTCTAGTTTAAAAACTTATCTGCGACAAATATGTCAAATTGTAATTTTCCGATTAGGAGTGGTAGGTGCTAGTTATATTATTCCTTGTACTGTTCTCTATTAAATTTTTTTGCCCAAAATTACAAAAAAGGAGAAATGAAGTTAGAAAAGGGATTTTTCCCCGTTCTATTTCATGTCTGTGGAAGGTGTGTTGGGCTGCAGTATGAATCTAGAAGGGAGGAGTGAATCTTTCCTCTTGAGAAAGAGCAGAACCTTTGTGTTTTAGCACAAAAGGAATCTTACAGATTTGCTGGGCTGTGGTTGTTTAGCTGTCCTGGGAAACCGTGCTTGGGGCAGTGCTTAAGGAGTTGCTGAGGTCAAGGCAGGGACTTCGGATACTCCTCTTAGTTCAAATGCTGCTGCCATAACACAGTACCACAGACTGGATATATTATAAACACTTAAGTTTATTCCATTTGCTGTTCTGGAGGCTTGGAAGTCAAAGGTCCCAGGGCCACATCTGGTGATAACCTTCTTGCTACATGGCAATGTGGTGAAAGGGCCAGTGAGCATGTGTGAGATGGGGGTGAAGGGAGAGCAAGGAGAGGGGACCAAACTTATAACAAACCCACTTCCTCCATAAAATCCCACTCTTATAACAACGCTTGCCCATTCTTGAGGGCCCCTGATTGGCTCTTAAAGGTCCTGCCCCTTATTACCCATGGCAACTGGATTTCAGCACAAGTTTGAAAGTGGACTTTCAGACTATAGCATCCTCCTTCTCTCACCCCTCACACCCTTCCTGCGGTCAAAGCTCCTCTGTTTTTACATGTTTTTTTTTTTTTTTTTTATGTTGGAGCTCCACAGATGTCACCATTTGAAATGATGTTCTGTCTTGGATACATTCATACGTATACACAGACATAATTTAAACACTGTAACTTTCATTCCTGCCTTCGATAGCGTGTGGCTGAGAAATCTCACTGGAGACAGATGAAGTGACTTGCCTAATGTTAAGATTACATAAAAGGTGTCATATCGCTGAGTAAATCTCTTTTATTGGAAGGTCAAAGGTCGTGTCGTTGTACACCCACAGAGGAAAACCTTAAGGCTTTCCAGTAACTGGGGTTGTTTTATCTGAACGTGCTTCCTGTATCCATGGATTCCTAGGGTGGGGTGGGGGGAGAAGAGAAAGGAGGGGGTGTTTCTTCAGGAGGTGATCCTTTGTTCGTTCACCCTCGGCCTGCAGAGGAATAGAGAAACTGCTGAAAAGAGGGCTATTAGGAAGAGGAGGAAAAATAAGAAATCTTTACATTTAAAGGAGTTTTTTAAAATATTGATTCCTTAGAACTCCAGGGCACAGAGAGATGTTTCTCCCTTTGCCTCCTTTTGTTCTCCTCGTTTTTGTGGAAGTATGTCTTCCCAACTCTGTCCTTCGGAGTCTGCTTTTTGTCTGTCTCTCGTTTTACTTTCCTATTTATGAGATTCCATTTGAAATAAAAGGATGGGGCTGGGAGTCACTGCTTCCCAGGCGCCTGCGGGCTCCATCCCAGCGGAGATTTTCTTTGTCAGATGGAGAAGAAGGCTCTGTAGATATTCAAAGGATCCATCAACACAGAAGAGAACAGCACCAGTGGCCTCTTGGTGCTGCAGGGCAGAGGGACAATAACCAGTCCCCCAAGACCCGCTTGGCCATGGGCTGTGCGCTGTGACATGTGGCAAATTGGGAAAAGGCAGCATCTACTTCTGGAGACTGTCAGCCGGGAGGTTTGGAAAATATTTTCATGACACCTGTTAAATGACTTGATTAGTAAGTGAAGAGCCCCGTGAAGATGTTGCCCTTAAATCAGTTGGTGTCAGTGAGTTTCAAGCACAGTTGAGAGAACCAGTGACCAATATATCTTGGACCTATGCCGGCTTGGTACTCACCTTTTGTAGTAGGAATTTGCGGACTACAGTGGAACCTGCTGGTGGCCTGCTTGGCTTCTGTTTCTCCCTTCTTCCTTGCAGTTTTGTGAGTAAACTCCAGTACTGTTCATCTATTCTTTCTTTTAGAGGCTTGGAGAAGATGATTTCATCTGCAGTTTCAAAGGCAAGGATTGATTAGTCTACGCCAATCATGATATTTCCATTCCCCTTGCCAAAGATTAGTTTAGGATAGGTCATGTACACAGCTCTGGCCAATGAAGCAGAAAGAAAAGTCTTATAGGAGGAGGTTGGTAGAGGTTTGGGGAAAGAGACAAAAGACGGGGTGGTCTTTCTCTCTGGGTATTTGTGAGATTTCTGAAATTGGTGCAGTCGTCTTGTTAGCCTGAGAATGAATGCAGGCACCTGGATGGAGGACAGAGCCAGGGGACTCAGGGCCGGGTTACCTCTGTGCTAATATGTGATATGATGATTTCTTAATGCTTGAACCATGTTAAATTGGGAGTTCTGTTACTTGCATCAGAAATCATCCTAAGCAACATCCAGAGCTTAGTTTACTCCTCATGCAGTCCATGCAGTATCTACCTCTTACTTTTAGGTTAAGCAATGCACTTGTATTAATACAGCTGATAAGCAGAAGAGTGCAAATTCAATTTGGTTCTGGCTTCCAGAATGAGAAGGGACCAGGTCTCTTCCCCTGAGGGCAAGGACAGAATCTTGTTTACCAGGGTTTAGTACAGACACTGCAACATGGCAGCCACTTTGAATGAATTAGCTCAAAATCTAGGTTTATTACCTTAAAAGATTACTTCAGAAATATACTACTACTTTGACTTTCAATTCTAGATACTCTGAAAAATTCCGTGACTACCAAATCCCAAAAATATTTGAAAACACTTTTTAAACTTTTAAGATGGATTGTTGAGCTGGCGTGCATGAGCTGTCGTGGTTTGGGTCTAGAGTGTCCCCCAGAACTCTTACGCACTCAGAGGCAGAGCTTTTAGAGGGTGGTTGGATCATGAAAGTGCTGTGCTCCTCAGTGGGTTCTTCCACTGGTGAGTTTGTGCCTGAGTGTTCTGTTGGGAGATGGACAGTGTGCCCCTGAGAGGTCAGTGTGTGAAGCCGTGAGAGTGAAGTTGAAAGTGCAGTGGACACTGCAGGAAGTGGGAGAAGCCAGGAGGAGCATGAAACAGCTGAGGAAAGCCACAGGCAGTGAGCAGAGCCACCCAAGAGAGTGGCCATGAGGGCTGCAACCATCAGTGCCACAGAGTTGGGACAACTCAAGCCTTCTAGAGCTATGGAGTTTAATGCTTGCTGTATTGGGTTTCAGTCTTGCTTTCGCCCGATTTCTTCCTACTACCTATCCCTCCCTTTTGGAATGTGAATGCTCATCCTGTGGCATCGCCTGTCAGCAGTGCTTAACTTTCTTTTGATTTTCACAGGAACTCACAGCTACAAGTTTGCCTTCAGTCTCAGAGGACAATGTGGACTTGCACTTTCCAGCAGTGCAGAAATTGTGAACACTTTGGAAATTCTTAGAGTTGGTCTGAATGTATTTTTCAACCAGAGATGCACATAAGTTTTCAAGGTCGATGGGTGGAATGTTGTGGTTTAGATCTAAAATGTTCACCAAAACACCCATGTCCTCAGAGATGGGGCTTCTGGAGGGTAGTGGGATCAAGAGGATGCTGCACTCATCAGTGAAGTGATCTGTGGCCAAGTGTGCCATGGGAGGAGGTGGGGATTGGTCTGCAGAGGTGAGTTTTTACACACACACACACACAAAGCCAACAAATAAACAAAAAACTTTAACACAAGTTTAGAGAGGTCAGTGAATGCTAAGGACAGCAGAATCCTCAGGGATATCTATCAATTTCTGGAGACCACATGGCCCAGAGAAGCTGAACGATAAGATCTGAAACCTCAGTCCAGAGTTGGGACTTCTAAAGGCTGAAAGGCAGTGGGAGTGGGGGCCCCACAAGGGACACACAAAGAAATTGCCTGTCTTGGCTCTCTGTTTAAGAGAAAAAATAAAAAGTCTCCCTGAGGTATGTGTCTCTGTAAGCCAATCCCCACTCAGGTATGGGTCCAAATTCATTCTATTTGGATATTCTGAAAAATCTCAAGTTAAGAGTTTTACTTAAATTGACCTGGACATACAGAGTGTGTGCACATGTGAGCACACACACACATATGTATACACACCTCAGGAAAAGAAATAATAGTATGATATTTTTTAGTATGATATTTTTTTTCAGCAGAGGGTGTTTCCCTTATATGGGGCCCTGGAGGATGTTGTGTATCACAGAAAACTCACTACACTGCCAGCCCTTAGAGAAGAACTTGAAAATGCATGTGCAGCAATCTCAGTGGCCTAGGTGACCCAAGCAGCAACTTGCCGTACTAATCAATGTCTAGAAGCTCATGGCTGCCACTCTGAGTACCTCTTGTCATTGTAGAGGCCAAAGGTAACTTGTATTAATCTCATGATGTCTCAATAAATTTAGTATTATAATATTTATACAAGTTTTTCTTTTCCTGAAGTGTGTGTACATCGTTTTGCTGGACTCTGTATCTCATTCCAAGCACCTAGATAAGGCAAATGGAAATTTCTCTGGGTGAATACACCACCTTCAGCAGGCCTGAAGATATTCCAGCTGTTAAATTTCTAACAAATTCTGTAGGGGAGGAAAATCTTTTCCTCTAACACTCTTTTATTCAGTAGCTGTGGCCAATAACTTAAACCAGCAAAGGCCAGATGAATAGCAGAAAACACTAGAGTATATTCATGGATGCAACATATATACACATGAAAGGGATCTGTTATGAGCAGCTCAAAAGGGATGGCTGGATTTGGGGCTTACATATGATTTTGGTAGGTGAAGGGGAGGAGGAGAAATGCATTTACAGAGGACAAGTCACCTCAGGGAAAGACAAGTGAGTTTTCAGAAGAACTGAACAAGAGATAATAAAGTTTGTGATAACATTTATCTACATAGTTATGCATCACCTTTCTGTCTTGTCGATCTAAAATGAGCAACAAAAACTAATCATCAAAGCAAGGAGATGATTTGGGAATAGCAGAGGGTTGCAACTGGGTTATATATGCTATGGGGGAATCATAGGTATGTCCACGAATGTAGGGTAAAGGAGGAAATTTTAAAGACAAAAAGAAGTTCTTGTAAGTCATTTTGCAAGAAAGACCATCAGCAAACATGAGCTCTTCCTGCCTCAGCCTACTGAGTAGCTGACAAGACAGGTGTGAACCACTGTGCTCAGTTTCTGACTCCACGTGTATGATACAATTTGACATTTTGGTACCGGGAATCAAACTCACAACCTCACGTTTCCCAGGCAGGTGCTTATGCTGCTGAGCTAAATCCCTGGCTAGTGGCTCCATTTTGATATGAATAATTTTCATCATTTCCCTCAAGGCAGTAAACTTCCCTGGAGAAATGATTTGGGGCAGGGTTGATTCTCCCTTCAGAGAGGAGATCTGACTTGAGGAATTTATAGCAGGCATATTTCCAGAAGTTGTTGCATTCATTAGGACAAAGGACGCTATAAGAAAGCTTGTTTCAGCTGGGTGTGGTAGTATACACCTGTAATTCCAGCACTCTGTCAGGCTGAGACAGGAAGACTGCATGTTCAATTCCAGGCTGAGCAATTTAGAGATTTAGCAAGGTCCTGCCTCAAAATAAAACATAAAAAAGGGCTGAGGGATGTAAGTCAGAGTGAAGACCCTGGGTTCCATTCCCAGTATAGAGGAAAAAAAAATCTTGTTTCTTGAATCAGTGGATCTTGTGGATTTTACATTTTTTCAGCTTAAAATAACCTTGATGTCAACTTTGGAGTTCTTCATGTTTCCCACAATATAAACTCACAGTTTAAAAAAAGAATTACAAAATTTATAGGGAAACAAAGCACCATGAGTGAGAGTCCAAACACACAACAAACAGAAGCATTGAATTACAAATATCTCAGCTATCATCTGATAGCTGATCCAACCAGAATATAAATTGAACTCATTTAGTGTCAGTAAAACAAGGGAAAAAAGGTCATAGGAGCAAAGAAAAGATGTAAAAATGAAGTGCTGAGCTCGTGTACACACACACACACACATATAGGTTTTGGGTTTTTGTGTGTGTGTGTGTGTGTTTTTTTGAGACAGGGGCTTGCTATGTAGTTTAGGCTGACCTTAAACTTACTTATGTAGCCTAGGTTGGCCTCAAACTCTCAGCAATTCCCCAGCCTCAGCTTCCCAAGTGCTGAGATCGCAGGCATGCACCACCTCACCCAGCGAGTTCGTATTCTTACTTGTAAAGATTCTAGCAGTGCAAAATGTAAACAAATTATAAACAAGCTAAAAAAAATTATTGGATATCTCCTGCAGGAGTCTATGGAGCACACCCATTAGGATTATCTGATTCTAGACTTTTATTACTTTCTATACCATGTCGTAAAGAGTGAGAACTGATAGAAATGCAAAATAATTCTTGTCTATAAAGATGCAAATGAGTTTGGTCCATACAGCCTTTCCCCACCCTGGAAAAACCAGTTTTGCATTCATTTCAATATTTTTGATCTACAAAGGTGTCTGCCCTTTGGATTCCTGTGAAACAGCAGCAACATTGTTAAACTAATTTTGGCCTAAGGGTGCCTCCATACTTGCCTGAGTCCTTATGAGCTTCATCTCAGTATGCAGACTAACTAAAAGCCTAATTTAGGTGCTTAGTGTAATGGTCTGATACTGAACTGGACCAAGGAGGCCAATGAGACCAAATCAGAAGTTTGGGAGCCTTTAATAATAATAATAATAAGCAGCTGGGTCTGCCTGAGATCCTCCACGCAGGGCAGGCTCAGAGCAGCCCGGACTGCTTGACATCCTCCACGCAGGGAGGTTCAGAGCAGCAGCCCTGACTGCCTGACATCCTCCACGCAGGGAGGTTCAGAGCAGCAGCAGCCCCGAGCCTTTACAGCAAGCAGAATTTAAAGCAAAAAGCACAGCCTGGTTAGAACAGTTTATCTCTCAGTGATAGTCATACACGGGAAAGTGTTATCTTTACCCTTTTACTTTACTGAAATTTGTGTCAACTTGCTAGGTGAGGTCATTTTACAGGGAGGCCGATATGTTACCATATGTTATCTTTTAGAAGAAACAGGGACAGAATATCCTGGCAGACAGTCAGTTAATATCACCACTTTAAGAACATCACAGGGGGTTAAGGGGGACTGAGTCATGGGTGAACATAGTCTTATGTTTTACAGGCTTTCAGCTGGCCTATTACACTTAGCTAATTATTATTATTTTATTTCGGTGCTTACTGAACTGAGGGCATTGTGCATGCTAAGTGTGTGCTCCACACTAAGCCATACTTCCAGCCCCAGAAGTAGACTTCGCAACAAATACCCAAATCTCAGCCAATCATAGTAGCTGAGCTTCAGCCAATCAGAGGCTGCAAACCGCTTGGACCACGTTTGAATACGCCAAAGCATCTGAACACAAAATGTTGCCCGACCATGTGGCAGGCAGAGTTCTCTGAACTGTATACTTCTGCCCAATGCATCATTCATTGTTCAGTTAAACTCTGTTCAGTGTAAATTGCCTACAGTTTTTCTTCTAACAATATATGCCTAGTCATCTCATAATAAAAATCCTTACTTAGCACATGCTCATTTTATATTTGTGGGCAATCATGATTTTACTATTTTTTAAGGTTGTCCTTTAACAAGAAGTGCAATGAAAGACTGAATCATGAAAAGCTTTCCTTCCCTTAACACTTGGGTAATTCCTAAGGATCTAGTATTGTTGGAGGCTGACCTGAGGAAGACGCAGTGACCAATGAGGGACTCAGAGCTCACGCACACGGTTGTTTAGAAAGTGCTGCCCCCGCTCCTGGGCAGACTCTGTGGGCATCTGAGGCACTGCCCTTGGGCTTGGCAGCATGGCCAGTTTCCTTTGGTGCTAGACTGGCCAGGTTCAAGTCCTTGCTCCACCGCTCAAACAGGAGTGGCCAGGGGCAAGTGACTTACAATCCTGTGCTTCAGGGTCAGCGTCTGTAAAAATGAGAATGACACAGCCTCCCTGGGAGGGTTCTCAGGCACATTAAATGAGTAACATATGTAAATCTCTAGGGAACAGTAGCAGGACTATTGAAAAGGGCAAGTTTTAGCTAATACTTTTATCCTTCCTTGTGTGTCACCCGCTATTAGAGTGAACACTGACATTTACGACCACAGTCTTTGGGATCCTTGTGTAACTCCAGCAGAGATTATACTTGATTATTTCTCAAGATGCCTGGAGCTGGTGGCCAGCACCATGGGGTGTGAATGAGGGCACCCAAAGAAGGAGGCCATTCACAGAAAAGCCCATGGGCGTCCTGCAGCCAAAAGGACACATGACAGTTTTAAACTCTAAAGAAGGGCTGCGGGCTGTGTTTGCAAAAGAAAAACACTCAGGACACGCCAGGATGTCTGTGAAAGTTTCCCTTCTTTCCACTTCCTTGGCAACACTCTTCACATCGGTGGCATGTGCTTCTTGAAACCACCAGCACACAGTAGGTACTTTAAACCGCAACAGTGAGAACCCACCAGGAAACCACTTTATGGAAAATAATAACTGTTATTCATATTCTCATACTTCTTTAAAGAGCGTTTTCATGAATCTTACAATCTTACTATGTTTTCCAGGAAACAAACACATAAATGGAGTTTCAGATAGCTCGAGTAAATGGCCTAGGGTAGGTGCGCTTGGTAAGTGGAAGGTCTATCCCTTGAGTTTAGGTTGTAGGTTCCAAAGCTCAGGTGTTTCCCTGGCCTGAGAGAGGAACTAGGAAGCTGTTGATTCTTCTCCTCCCACCACCTTTTATTTGCCCTCTGCCCAGTCAGGCTGGAGCTGCACAGACCTAGCCTTTGTCTCTTAGCACATCTCAGAGCCAGGGCTGCAGCGAGCCACTCCACACTGCCCCCGTCACGGCTGAGGAGCACGTTGGTCTCAGTACTGTGCTAAGAGCTGGGGATGTAAAGAGAAATAAGATAGGTGAGGAACTGCCTTCTAGCACACCTGTGAGAGGTGGGGGTGTGCTCCCAGAAACAGGGAATTGAAGCAGCAATGCCCAGAATACAGGCCAAATGCTGATGAGAACTCAAAAGCAGGAGAAGCCAGGATGTAAGGTAGGGACAATTGTGAAGAAAGCCAAGTTTATCTTCTAAGGCCTCCTGCTCTGCTCCCATTCCCAATGTCCTGCTAGAACGTCTTGAGTTGGAAAGATCTTGGTAACACCTGGCCATGTCTGGAGAGAGGGGACACCAAGTGCAGTGGGGGAGACGTCCCCTTGGAGGGCTTCCTCCTCACCCGGACCGAGAGGAGCTTCTGGGTGGAACACGAGAAACAGGCTGGAGAGAATCACTGTGGCTGTAGATGAGGCCCGGCATGGTTTTGCAGCACACCGTCTGTAAATCTGTGCATTTCAGGCTGAGAATAGATCATCCCACTTCAAGACTGCAAATGAGCAAGGTCCTGGAGAGCGACGTCGGAGACCCTTCCCCTGGTAGGCTGGGAGGGGACACTGCGGCCACCACTACCATCCCCCCGCCCCAGTAGGCCAGGTGCTGGTCCTTGTGATTTGCATGTATCACTCGCATAACCTTTCTAGGAATCCAACTTCCCTCTTTAAAAGGGATCAGCCTGGGTCCCACGCTCTTATCCTCTGACAGGGAGGAAATAACCCTGAGGCTAAGACAGTGGCTCCTAGCTACCTGAAAAGAGCAGGAGCTTGTTTTTCAGTAAAAAAGAAGCCAATGGATCCCTCCCCGCTGTCACCTGGCTTCTCCTGTGTTGACATCTCTGGGTTGGCTGTAGTCCCCAGCAATCTGCCCACTGGTGGCCTGCAGCTATTCCTCCTGCAGAGTTCAGTTCCACCCACTGCCAGGTGCGTGGCTGGGCAGCTCTGCCCCAGCCAGCAACTCTCTCGGGAGCTCTGCTTCCCATCTTGGAGGGCCTCGGGGTCGAGTGTTCCACCTTGGTCATGCTGGCTGACCCTGGGTACTGCTGGGCTGCAATTAATCCTCACCCCAAACTCAGAGAAAACCCTCATGGTCTCTACTACACAGATAGGTAAACTGAGGCTCAGGGATAAAGTGTATCCTCATGGTCACACAGCCAGCAAGTGATGGGGCTAAAGTGTCCTCCCAGGCCCATCTCACTCCAGAGCCCATGCCTTTCCCACTACATCTCTTGGCCTCTTAGTACTTTTGGCACAAAATGGATAAGGACTTAATATTCTGGTACACAGCGCCAGCCGAGAAGGGTGACAATTGGGACTTGTTTGCAACCCCTCCCCCTCTTGGGAAAATAAGTCTGTTTTGTCCCCCAGGGTTTCCCATGGAGTGCAAGGCTTGGACCCTTGTATTTTAACAAACTTTCCCAGTGATTCTGAAGTGAGGCCGTGGTGCAGGGCCACTGAACGAGGCCTTCAAGTTCTACACGCCTTTGAGCGAGCAAGTGCCGACTCTCCAGGCACTTCATGCTCCTTGTTGTCTTTGATCCTGCGGAAAACCCGGTCAGGTATAACTGTTTTTATATCCAGTTGTGAAATGAAGAGTCTAAAGCAGAGAACTTTCAGCGTGACCATCCGACATGCCATACTGGGAAGTGGAGGGCCGGGGTGTGGATACAGCCAATATGGCGCTGGAGATTGCAGCCTGAACTGCTGCTCCCGGCCTCTGATTGAGCCCTGCTGAATTGGTGAAAATGCCTTCCCACTGGTAAAATGAATTACGTAGGGGAAATAACTCACTAATCAAGACTAAAGTTGGTAGGATATGTTGAGATAGACAAAATTTTTGGACATTTCCTCCTCTCCCATCCCAAATCAGATGCCACAGACACCCCAATTTCCATGTAGATAGCCAGCCTCGCTGATTACTGCCATTCACCCCCTACTTTTTTGCTCTCTGAGTCTCCTAGTTCCTTCAATGTCCTACAGCTTTTTTTCCTAGGAGTTCACCAGAAATAGTGGGTGGGTGAAAAAGTATAGCAAAGAGAAAGATCAAGAAGCAATTAAGAAACTTTATTGGGAAGCAGTGATGTTGTTTTAGATCTTCCAATTTGCCTGAAAATAGACCATTCAGTCATGCATATAATAATATATTATATGTAAACACCAAACCTCCAGTGTAGATTTTAGGCAAAAGTCCGTACACAAGCTCAGGTATTTGGAGATGGTGTGAGACTGTCCTAATACATGCCAGTGGTTGAGAATTAGGTATTAACAGTCTAGCAGACTGGAGTGTTAAGCACCAGCTCTGCTGATTACTAAATGACCTCAGACAAGTTCATGACCCCTCTGCCTTGGTTTCCTCCTCTGTAAAGTGAAAATGATCCAGGATCTGCCCGATGGACAGCCTGGGAGGCCTAAGTGGAAAAGCACTGTCGATCCTACTTTGCAGTAGCTCTGGAAGGCAGGAGGGACCCCAGTGGAAACCCCTCCTTCCCTCTGCTTCCCTCTGTCCCTGAGGCAATGACTTATCTCCTTCCAGCCCACACAAGGGCAGCTAGCCCAAAGGACTCACCTCCCCTTTTTGTACGTGGGGAGCTGTGTTCTTGGCTTTGAGACAGATTTCTTAAATTGTCTTCCGCAGTTGCAAGTGACTCAGCCGTTGCTTAGAGATTTAATTAACCGGCAATGGGAGGCTTGAAAGAGACAAGCCCCTGGGGACTTTCTCCCCTCTCGGGCTGCCTGTAAGTAGGGTGCAAATGGAACCAGAAACTAGAACTACAGTATCCAAAATGGTAGCCCCTGGCCGCAGTAGCTATCAAGCACTTGGAATGTGGTTGTCCAAATTAAGATAAACTATAAGATATTCACCATATTTACAGATTTATATATAAAGTGGCTTTTATATTTATTATAAGTAGAAATGATATTTTTGGTATTTTGACTTTTCTTTTTAAAATGCAGCTACTAGGCCACTTAAAATGATCTCTAGGGCTGTTGGAGGCGCTGTTCCTGTGTTCACAATTTCATAATGCTTAATAACATTCAATACTTTTTGGAAGTCACTTTAACTTACATCTATGTCTTGGTCCATTTTGTATTTTATAATGGAATCCACGAGGCTGGGCAATTTATAAAAAGAGAAATTTGCTCTCATGGTTCCGGAGTCTGGGAAGCCCAAGATCAAGGTGCTGGTGTCTGATGAGGACCTTGCTGCTGTGTCCCCCAGAGGCGACGAACACCGTCCCACATGGTGGCAGGCAGAAGGGCAAGAGAGGGAGAGATGGAGAGGGAGGAATCTATTTGCCAAAGCTTCTTCTCCAAGGACATTCAGCCATGCACGGGGGCAAATCCATCCTGACCTAAACCTCTTCCATTAGGCCCCACTTCTCAACATTGTGGCACTGGGAATCAAATTTCCAACGTGTGGATTTCTGGGGTGTTTTGTTTTGTTTTGTTTTGTTTTTTGGTGCAGGGAACTGAACTCATGACCTTGCACTTGCCAGGCAGGCGCTGCACCACTGAGCTATATCCCCAGCCCAGCATGTGGATTTCTGGAGGACTTGATCAAACAACCATCCAAGTTGACCTGTATGAAGTAAGTATTGTTACTATTTTCAGATTAGGCCAGCAGGACCAGAGCCCACTCAGTGTTCGGA
Organism: Dasyprocta punctata; assembly: GCA_004363535.1. Taxonomy (NCBI): domain Eukaryota; kingdom Metazoa; phylum Chordata; class Mammalia; order Rodentia; family Dasyproctidae; genus Dasyprocta; species Dasyprocta punctata. The sequence continues at coordinate 62,002 of RJWM01008642.1, forward strand.
CAATCACGGGCTTGTGGGGCTGGAGCAGATTCAGCCTGGGGATAATGAGGTGAAAGAATACTGACTTGGGGAACTAGAAGCCTGGCTTTTCAGACCTGCTACATCACTGAACAGCTGTGTGACTCTGGACAAATTATTGTCCCTCTCTGGACCTCAGAATCTTCACTTACAAAGGAAAAGTTTGACTTGATTAGAATTTAAGGGTGGAAAACTAATACGCTGAGGGCCAAATATAGCACCGTATTTGTCTGTTTGTGCCATCACAACAGTTTATTATGACTTAATTTGCATATGTTTAAGGAGAGAAGAGGTGCTCCATGACCAGCCTGAAGTCCCTAGACATATTTGAGTGCAACTTTTGGCTGGAAATTTTAAATTCTATCTAGATGCTATGCTGGCTGTGTTTAGAAGTAGTAGGACAAGAATGGCCCTAAATGGTCATCTCCAATCAACAGATTCTTGTTTCCCCATTTCATCCTATTTCTGTATGACATCTCTATCTTGAATTTCCAATGAAAATGGTACTATATCTTCCCATAGAACCACAGAATAGTAAACTAGAAGAAAATTTGAAAATAATCTATTCAGGGCAAATCTTTCATTTTACAGATGAGGAAATCAAGAAATTGAGGGTAGTATAGTGCTTTTATACTCACATAGTATGTCACTGATTTTTATCATCCATCTTGGAAAATAAAATAAAATGAGAGAAGAATAAAAGAAAGGATTGCAAAAAAAAATTAAGATGTTACTTATGTGTACCAATTCCCCATTACGAATGTAATCACTGTGTTCTGCCAACACGCACCTATAAAAATGAAAATATAAAAAGAACTAGCTGACCACACCCAGCCCAAGAAGCCTCTTGTGGGAGTTAATGACTCTCTCCGTTGTTCACGTTATATTGTACACATAGCTCTACTATTGCACTTGTAGTATTTTATAAATTATATTGTAATATAAGTATTTATTTGTGTCCCTCTGGATGGAGAATCACTCGTCTTTGCATTCCCAATAAAATGCAAATTAAATGTTTCTTGAAAAAAAGTAGCATTATTCTTTATCCATATCTTTATTTATATGCAGCTCCTTTCCATAAATTCCTTTTTTTCATATCCAGGTAGAATGTTCTTAAATAAAAATTCAATGGGATGACTGTTTAGAAAAAGAAAACAGTAGTACAGAACTTTTCCCTTCAACTTGTGATTAGGCTATATAAAACTTGCAACAAAAAATAGGTAAATGTAACCCACGCAATGAAAGCAAATAGCTAAAGAATTTTAAAGCACTGAAAGAAGTCTTTTTGTAGGGATAATAGCAATTTGGATGTGAGCTACTGCTTTTGCATATTAAGCACAAGTCTTTGTCTCTTTCACCTCAGTAGAGAGAGAAAGAAAAATCTGATTTGACGGTAGAAAAGGAAAAGACCTTAAATAAAGGGGTGTGTTGTTTCCTGGGACCAATCTTCCTAGTGGCATTTCGCCCAGAAGCACTTTCTTCTTGGCTAAACCACAGGACCGGATAAGCAGAGTAGCAAGATGAATGATTGAGACCCCAGAGGCTTAAGAGAAACCACAAAGTTGATCAAGGCCTTCAGAGGCCTGGCTTGAGCCATCTTGTCTCTGAGGTTACACCAGTCAGTGTTGCTGTTACAAAAATCCAGCCATGAAAACCCAAGTGGAGATCTCTTTCTGGAGAAATTCAGGATCAGTACAAGTGAGACTCCCCTAAAAGGAGCTAGGGGTATCTGAAGATGCCATCACTACTGAACACTTCTCCTGTTACTGGGTTTTGGAGTGCTAGAGGAAGGTTCTGAGTTCTTTGTGTCTTGAGCAAAGAATTGGTCAAGGCAAACACAAACGGTAGCAAGGTTTCACATTTTTTAAAGGTAGGAAAAGAAACAGGCTCTTCAGGGCAAATTTAAGCCAAGTAAATGGCGTGTGAGGGTGGACCACTGTGAAAGAACACAGCTGCAAGAGCTCAACGGTGAATGTCTTTTTGTGTCCCCCTCTCCCCATGCTCATGTCAGGTCTTGGTTGTCCTATCACAAACCTGCTCGAGTTCTCAGAAGAACTCCATGTGCAGGGCTTCGGGAACTGTTTTGCCCATGGATTCTTGGGGTTTTGTAATGAACAGGCCACACCTACTTCCCCCGCCGGCTTTGCCATCCCCTAATCTCCTGCCTCACTCCCATATATCTCTTGCTGTACAGAAGTCTAGCTTGGGGTACAAGGAGTAACCCCCTGAACTTTCTCCAAAAACATGCCACGTCACAATACAATGTCTACAACTAGTAAACCAATGTCCAAAAAAGGAGAAACAACAGATCTGTTTGTCATCCAGAGACAGCTGGAAAGGTAAATGTTGCTTTAAGGATTTGGCAAAATAGTAAAAACCAATTCAACCAACTGAAGTTCAAGAGACTATGAAAGATAGTGAAAGAATCTGGGAGACACAGGCATTTTCCAATATGCCTATATACTTTATCTTTAGTAGTACAATCTTAATTCTTTCTTGATTTCTCCAACACTATCCATTTTTCAAGGTTTGTCAGGAATCCTACTTCTTCCATGACATATTCTCTAACTCTCTAACCCATAGGGTGTCCACTTTTACTATCTGTATCGTTCATTTGCTGACATACTTAAATATGGCCTTGAGCTAACTTTTAACATATTTATATATGTATACCTTACCTTCCTGACTAGGCTACAGGCACTTTTCAAGCAGAGCAGTGTGTGTCACAGAGGCTTGCTGAGCACAGAGCTTTCAAAAAAAAAAAAAAAAGCCAGGAGAGCAACCTCTCTGGCAGCCATGGTCCTAAGTCTCTCTGTTTCCTCTTCCCAGCATTCCCTGGATTTCTCTGTTCCCCTTTCCCAGCATTCCCTGGGTCTCCTTGCTTTTCCTTCCCAGCATGCACTGGGATTCTTCACTCATTGAATCTTTGCCTGGCTCCCTCCTTGGCCAGATGAAAACAGCACTGGTCTTCATTGCTCCTTTCCCCACCAGAGGACTGAGAGAACAGCCCTCTTCACAAAAGATAAGGTACCAGAGAAACAACTCATTAGCTATGTAGGGGGGTTTATGACAGCAATCACCATTATCCAGATTATTAGGATTTTCTTTGCAAAAGAACTCTTTTACTGCTAAACAGAGCCATTAAAGAAGAATCTGGGTATAGTTGCCAAGTATCTGAGGATTTTTATTTAAAAAAATACAGTAGATATGCATATATTGCATTTACATAGTCCACAAACTAGAGGAAGGTAGATGGGCCCATGTAAGGAGAATTAAAGGTAAAAATACAATCTGTTCTGAACTGTGCACCTAAAAATGGTTAAGGTGGTAAATTTCATGGTATATATATTTTACTATAACTAAAAATTTAAAAAGAGAGACCAAGTATTACAATAAGGGTAGCAAGTAGCAAATGGGAAATTAAGCACAAGCTGGTGGCGGAAGGTGGGCTAAGCTATCTTCGGTTAACTGAAGGATAGGTGAAATCACTAACTATGCTATGCTGCATTCGATAAGGAATAAAATGGTCATTAAAACTAACCATAGAATAAAAGTAGGCCTTTGTGAAGAATTTAAAATTGTACTTGGAATTCAAATAGAATTGAATGTATAACTAAATGCTATATTCATTACATGTCTGCTTTTATTTATACATCCTCTGCCTCTGAAAGAAAACATGAGGTGGAACCAAGAACTGTAATAGTACATAGTTGAATATATAACTGGAACCTTTTTCCCTAAGTTAAAAGTCAGAACGTGCCAAGGACATAAAATTCCAGCCAGGCAAATGAGGTAAGGAACAAAGGAAGGAAACGGCTCACTTGGGCTGCGTCTCTTTGATGGGCGCATGTGCAGAGAAAGTCAAACTCTGGAGGCATATCCTCCCTGTTGGAACTCTTTGGAAAATCTTCCCCATTGTTTGTTGCAGCCCTTTAAAAACATATCACACTTCAGAACACGTTTTATATATAATGCATGGAGGAAGATTCCTGGAGGAATTTACGAACTACATCATTACAACAGTAATAGCATTTGCTGGATACTTACACGCTATGAATGTCTGTTTCCTTATGCTATCACAAAATACTTGAGAATGGGAACTTTATAAAGAATAGAAGGTTATATAGCTCATGGTTCTAGAGACTGGGAAGAGCAAGAGCGTGAGCTTGGCCTCTGGTTAGGATTCCTTGCTGCCTTGTGGCACACATTTCAGGGTGAGACGGCGTAAGCCTGCTGGTTCAGGTCTCTCTTCTCACGGTCACTAAGGCCGTCATGGGGGCACCAGCCTCAGGACCTCATCTAGTTCTAACTACCTGCCAAAGACCCCACCTCTGAATGCTATTAATGTATGGTTTGGAAGATTAAATTTTCAGTATGTGAACTTCTAGAGGACACATTCAATTACAGCACTTGTCAGCGCTCTTCCGGACGCGTTCCTTCTGATACCACGTTTAATCCTCAGAGCAGGGCAGGCACTATTGATATCCTCTGTTTTACAGATGAGGAAACATAAATGCAGAGAGGCCCAGAGGAGTTCCCTGAGTGTCACAGAGTGACCAACAGTCTGTGTCCGAATCAAGGTAGTACCACTCCAAAGCCTAGGGGGTTTTCACCACTGTTAATGAATTAAATATTGGTATCCCTGTCCCCAAATTCGTATGTTGAGGCCAAATCTCAGAAATGAGAGGATTTGGGCTTGAGGCCTTGGGAAGGTAGTAGAGTTAGATGGTGTCATGAGAGTGGGGTTTTTGATATGGTATTATAAGATTTCACGATGCCCCTTGAAGGAAAGACACTTGAGAGCTGTCCCCACTGTAGAACATGCATCATGAGCACACAGGAAGATGACAGCTGGCCATAAGCCAGGAGGAAAGGCTTGATGCGCCTTGCTGTGCTTCCGTCTCAGATTTCTCAGCCCCCAGGACTGTGTGAAAATACATTTCTATCATTTATGCCACCAAACCTGTGGCATTTTGCTGTGGCATCTCAGCAACCCTGCATCACACCTGCCTTCTGCCTACCACAGAATTTTAGGGAACAGGTGTGTAAATGTCATGCCAATCAGCATAGAAATATATGCTGAAATCACTTAACACCATGTCTCATGAATGACTGTCACTAATTGGCATTGTCCTCTCCCTTAAAGGTCCCACTATGAGTAGGCCACCACACTGGTGCAGACATACAGTTTCTAAAGGACACCAGAGTAAAAACCATGTAAGGGTGTTCAATGCTTTTTAAAAATAAAAATAATTGTTATAATGGTTTTAGATTCACAGGAAAATTGCAAAGATAGCGTATTAGTTACTTTCTCAGCACTGAGGCACAATACATGACACCCAGCACTAAGAAGTGAAGGTTTATTTTGGCTCACAGTTTGTAGCAGTGTGAGGCCATGGTTGGCTGGCTCCAAGGCATGGCAGTATGGCAGAGAAGCCTCTCAGAGGAGAAACAGTCCATGGCATGGCTGCAAGAAACGGAGAGAGCTCCAGGAAGAAGGTAGATAGACCTCTTCAGGCCACGCCCCCAGTGACCCATCTCCACCAACCAGGTTTCACATCCCAATATCACATTCAGCTATAAACTCATCAGTGGACCAATCCAGAAAGGAGTATCATGGCCCCATGACCCAATCACCAGCCTAAAGCCCCACTTATGAGTGCCTAAGACTTGGGGGACAGCCAAATACAAACCATAGCAGATAGTAGAGTGTTCCCACATATCCACATTTAGTTTCTCCTCTTATTAATGCGTCACATTAGTATGGGGCATTTGTTACAACCAATGAATGAACATTGTTACAGTACTGTGAACTAACATCCATACTTTACTACATTTCCTTACTTTTGCGTAATGTCCTTTTGCTATCCTAGATCTCACCAAGGACACCACATCACGTTCCTATTTTTCTTTAGGCCCCTCTTGACATAACAGTTGCTCAGACTTCTTCTGTTTTCGATGACCTTGACAGTTTTGAGGAGTACTGGTCAGGTATGCTGTAAAATATCTTTCCAGTGAGATGTGTCTGATGTTTCTCTCAGGGTTAGACTGGGATTATGGGTTTTAAGGAGGAGGACCACAGTGGTAAGGCCAGTTGTCCTCACAGCATATCAAGGGTACATATGATTATCAATGAGATTTGTCACTGTTGATGTCGACGCTGAGCTTTGTTACCTGGCTGAGGTGGATTTGCAGGTCTCTCCACTTCAAGGTTACCCTCTCCCTGTTCCCACATCGTACTCTTTGGAAAGAAGTTACCATGGGCAGCCTGCTCCTCCTCCTCCTTACAGTTAGAGTATTTACAACAATTATTTGAAATTCTTTTACATGAGAGATTTGTTTGATGTCCATTTATTTATCTATTCACAAAATTTAGGGAGCTTTTCATGGATAGATTATTTTTTAGAGCACTGTAGGTTCACAGCAAAATTGAGCAAAAAGAACAGTTAGTAAACAACAACAAAATCCAAGTAATCTCATTAAATGAGGCCCAAATAAATATTTTAAAAAGACATCCAAATGGTCAAGAGGCACATGAAAAGCGTCTCCACATTACTCTTCACTAGGGAAACACAGATCAAAGCCACAATGTGCTATTGCCCCACACCTGCCAGTGTATCTCTTATCAGAAAGACCACAGATAACCAACATCAGCAAAAAGGAAACCCTTGCTTACTGCTGGTGGAATGTCGATTAGTACATCCATTATGGAAAAAGAGCATGGAGGTTTTGCAAAAACTTAAAAATAGAACTACCACGCGATCCAGTCATCTCATTTCTGGGTACATATCCAGAGGAAACAGAATCATGACCTCAGAGAGATAGCTGCGTCTTATGTTCATGACAGCACTGTTCACGGTAGCCAAAACACGGATACAATCTAAGTGTCCATTGCCAGGTGGATTTTTATTCTTCTTACTTAGCGTTTGCTGGGCTCTTTTCTTTCATGTGCTTCGCTAGAGTCTCAGGATGTTTCTGGCAGTTTCTCCAGCTGCTTTTCCAGGTCCTTCTGCCTCTATCCCTGGGCCCGGGGGCCCCAGCTGGTGCTGTGCCTCTGTGGGCAAACTCCTGACGCACTCGCCTTTCTGATCCTGCCAAGAACCCTTCTGGGGCCTGCCTCCTGGGCTGTGGTGGCCTCTTCAGCCAATTCCATGTGGCAGGAGAAGCTATTTATATCTTTTGGAAACCTCATCATTTGGGCAGGAAGTGACCAACTTCCTGGCAAGGAAGCTCCCAAAATCATCTTCCCAAAGGGAAAGGAGAAAACACTCTGTGACGTAGTTTCCTCTCTTTAATCGGTCCCAGCTCACCCAGCCTCACAGTGCATGGCTGAAGAGTCTCCGCTAGGGACAGAAGCCCACCCCGTGTGACCCACTCCGGCTCAGGGCCCAGACCTCGAGTGTGGCAGGGATTTATTCAGCTTTGCTTGAATCAAGTGGAATTGCCTAGGGCTGGAACCCTCTTCCTATCTACTTTCTGCTCCTGTGGGTCCTTTCATGGGGCACTGACGAATCTTGGTTAATGTGTGAAGATCTTTCTCGCTCCAGCTGAAATTCAGTGTTTGTTGGGATGCTGAGTCAAGTGGGCAGTGCCATGGGTACCGAGAGGGAGGCAAACTTTCTTCTAGAAAGAGGAAGCAAAAGTACATCGTGGAGCCAGCACCCCCCGCCCCGCCCCACCCCAGGCAAAGTGAAAGCCCCTGTGCTGGCCGGAGCACCTGAGAACTCGGTGTCAGGGACGGAGGAGCTATGAGGTCGGGGGTCAGCGTGCAGGCGTTTCCCCAGAGCAATGTGTAAGAACCAAATGTTTGTGCCTTCACTATGGTTGTTGTAGATGCTGTCTGTGAGAACTTACTATATCCCAGCAGTGGTTACAGGGGAAATGACTGCTGGCTTTGCTGTCATTTTTGTCTTATAATTTTTTTTCAAGTGGATCATACTACATTTGAGCAGTCCAAGCCGTGCCTCTAGTGTCAATGGAGACTCAGAGTCACCACACTACGGCCCTAAGAGAGACTCAGCACGATTGGCCCCAAGAACAAAACTGAAACTCAAGGACTGGGGATACAGCTCAGGGGCACAAGCACCTGGCTGGCAAGCGGGAGGTCATGAGTTCAAACTCCCCTGGTACGAATAACTGAAACTCAGGAGTTGGCTTCAGAGCACAGTTCCCTCTTCCTGCTACATCCTCGCTGACCAGCTGTTGCTGGCTTCACCTCAACAATGCGAAAAGCACACCGTTCAATCATCCTTCTCCTGGGATTAGGGGTTTCAAGGCAGGGTCAGCCCAACCTAACCAACCACACCATGCTAACCGGCTCGTGGGATTGGTCCCCTCTGTCCAATGCACATTTTTATGGGGGTAGGGGGCTCAGAAGAGCACCCCCTTCTGGTGCCCATGAGGGGCAGAGATGCTGACAGGCAGACAAACCCTGGGTGCAGTCATTCTTCTCCGGCCCTGGCCCGGCATGCAGGTTCTGCCCTCAGTGCAGATGGTGCTGTGGCTGCTATTCGCCTGACGCACTGACCTGGTGGACTCTCAGGTGACAAATGAAGGCCCAAGAGGTCCCTTGTCTGTGTCCCTGAGGGTAATATTCAAGAAGGCCATCCTGGGGGAGCTGGGATTCCCACTGTCACCTCCCTGTGACCCCAGCTGACCCTCATTTCCCAGAATGAGGAGGTTGGGAGACCCTATCCAGATTTATTTTGCATGTGTCCCTTCTGTTCCTTTGCTGTGTCTTCTTTTGGGTTAATTAAACATTGCGTACCATTCCATTTTATCTCCATTATTAGCTTATTAGCGGTATCTTTTTTTCATTTTTGGATGGGTGCTGTCTATGGTTTCCAGCGCATGTCTTTAACTTACCCCAATCTATTTTCAAATGATTTTATACCACTTCTCATCTAGAGAAAGCAACTTGCATCAATACCTTTCCATGCCCTCTGGCAGCCTTGTGTTATTGTTGTCATACATGTCACTTCTGTGTATGCTACAAATCCTAAGATAGGTTGTAATTATTACCACACTAATCACTACCCTTTTAAAGAGATTTAAAAGCAAGAAAGATTTCTTTTATATTTACCTACTATTTATCATTTCATTCCTTTGTGTAGCTCCAAATTTTCATCTAGTATCATTTTCTTCCTGCCTAAAAGACTCTTTATTTAAAAAATTTTTTTTTCTTCTAGTGCAACAAATTCTTTCAACTTTTCTTTGTCGAAAACGTCTTCATTTTGCTTCTCTTTGTGAAAGATCTTTTCACAGGACATAGGATTCTAGGTTGACAGTTTTTCTTTTCAGTAGAGTAGAGATTTTGCTCTACTCTCCTCTGATTTACAGCATTTCTCCCAGGAATGCTATCACTCTTGTCTTTGTTCCTCTGTGTGGAATGTCTTTTCTCTCTAATCATTTTTAGGGTTTTCATTTTTATCACTGGTTTTCAGAAACTTGATTATAAAATGTCTTGATATGATTTTCTTTGCATTTATTCTGCTTGGAGTTTACTGAGTGTCTTGCATTTGTGAGTTGACGATTTCTATCAGTTTGGAGAAATTTTCAGCTTTTTTTTAGTTTTTCAAAAAGCTTTGTCGCCCTCCTTCCTCCTGCAGGATTCAAACTGCAGGTATATTGCACAGCGTGATCTTATGTTGCAGGTAACCGGACTCTGTCTCTGTCTTTTTCTCTCTTTCATCTTTTTTTTTTTTTTTGGACAATTTCTATAGCTATCTCTTCAATTCATTGATCTTTTCTTTTGCATTGTCTGCTGTTTTTGTTAATCTCATATATTTTTATTTCAGATATTGTATTTTCTTCTCCTGCAGTTTC
>RJWM01008643.1:0-16198 GCA_004363535.1 Dasyprocta punctata
TCATTTTAGTTATATTTGGATGAATGTGTCCCTAATATGAATTCCAAAACTGTATGAGATTTGAAGAAATTTGGCATGTTTTCAGTCATCAGTTTCTTTATTATCTTAAATTGATGTAAGTCTCATCAGATCTTCAACCATTGCTGTTTGATCTTGCTGCCTATAATGAATTGCTTTATTCTGATGCTTTTTCTGGAAGCTTTTTACAAGATCAATTATAATCCCAAAGTGTTGTGTCTTCAGAAAGTCCATGGAAAGGACAAAGAGAACTCACTAGCCCTGTTAAATATAGGTTTCTGATCAGTGAAAACAGAGAATTGGGCTGGGTACGAATTTCTACCACTCTAATAGAAAAATAACTCATAAGATTGCTGACTCAATGATAGTAAAATGACAACTAATTGTATGAGATTGAACTGATGAAGGACTATGGTTTTTTATGACATGTTTTTGAGACTTTGCTGGGTCTTTTTATGTTTTCCAGACTTAAGGAAACTTTTTTCTTTTTTTTATTTTAAAGAGAAAAAACAATAAAAACTATGATACGAAATTTCAAAACAAAATAGTAGGAGAATAATACTGGTCAATACATTGTGTACTATTATCTTCAAAGTAGTTTCTCATATGACAAGATAGAGGCGTGAAAAACTGATCAAACAATATAGGTACAAACCTTTCTCAATTAACTAATACAAATTAATAGTATAATTGATTGAGTATTTTTGGGCACTCAATCTGAAGCAGCACAGAGAAAATGAGAGAGAGATAAAGATTAGAGAGGCCTTTTATGTGGGTTGGGCAAGGGAGAGTTTGATAGGGGTGCAGCAGCTCAAACAAGAACAAAGAAGTGGGACTACTTTTAACAGTTTTGACTGGGGGTGGAATTTGGAAGGTGGGCAAAATACATATTTTAAAAATTAAAAAAAAATTATTTTATTTTATTTTAAAGAGTATATAACAGAATAAAAACAATCAAAATAAACCAGTGTAAGAGATACAGGACTTCAAAACATTATGAAATCAACAGTAGTTACCATAATGCCCTTTGATGTCCTCAAAATAGCTGCAGATAACTTTGGGCATAGTAAAAATCAAAGAGAACAGAATAGAATAGAAACAATAAAAACAAAACAATGAATGTGATAAAGGACTTCAAAACAAGCCAATAGTAAATCCAAAATTGCTACCATAATGATGTATTAACAACTGATTTGAAGGTGCATCTGCCTATGTAAAACAAGAGACAGAAATATATACTGGGGCCTAGGGGTGGAGGCTTGGATGGTTGTGGAGTCTTGGGATTGGAGAAGGCTTGGTGCACATGCAAAAATGGGGAGGGAGGTTTATCTCTGGAATGAGAAGGAGAACATAGAAGTTACTCTTGGAAAGATAAGTTGTTTCTCTGGGTCCAGTACCAAGTTGGGCGGATGTCACATTACAGAGAGCTAAGCCCCAGGCTAGCAGAATCTATCAATAATTATCCTAACTACTATAGATAGATAGATAGATAGATAGATAGATTGATAGATAGTTAGACCAATACATATCAGTTGTAACCATCAGTGTTAATGGCCTCCATTCACCAATCAAAAGAGACAGGCTGACAGAATGGATCAGGAAACAAGATCCAAAACTATGCTGTATAAAAGAAACACATTTAATTCAAAAAGAAATTCATAGACTGAAAATCAAAGGATGGAAAACAATATTCCATGCAACAGGAACACAGAAAAAAAGCAGGGCTTGCTATTCTGTTTGCAGACAATGTCAACTTCAAACCAAGAATGATCAAAAGAGATAAAGAAGGTCCCTACATACTTGCTAGTGGAAAACATCAAGAGGAAGAGATAACAATCATAATATGTATGTACCAAATATGGGAGAACTCCACTATATAAGACATGAAAATCAAATAAACAACATTAATAGACATGAAAAATCAAATAAGCAACAACACAATTTTAACAGGAGGCCTTAAAACCCCATTGTCACAAAGAGATAGATCAACTAGACAAAAAATCAACAAAGAAATATCAGAACTGAACCAAACTTGTGAACAAATGGACTTAGTAGACATTTACAGTGTGTTTCACCCAACATCATCAGGATACACATTGTCTTGGTTACTTTTCCCTCGTTGCTGAGACAAAACACCTGATACCCAAAATTAGGGAAGGAAAGGTTTATTTAGCTTACAGTTTTTGGAGGTTTCAGTCCGTAATCAGCTGGCTCCAAGGCAGGGTGGCATGGCACAGCAGCAACACTTCAAGGCAGCAGCCAAGCAAAAAGCAGCCAGAGTAAAAAAGGGGCAGGAGCAAGCCTCTTCTCCTCCCTTATATTGTACACAGGTCACCCCTGCCCCAGCGTGGGTGTAGCATTCACAAATCTCCTTACCTTCCTTTGCACAGGGTGAGGATGTTTACAAAGTAAGAACCCTGGCTCCTTGCTGAGTCTCTCAGTTAAACTTCCGACCTTCTCAAATTGACACAATGAACAGGTAACTGCTAGTGGGCTACACCCCAGGATGTAGAGCTGCTGAGTTACTTAATTAAGCTTCTAGACTTCTCAAGTTGACACAATGTATAAACCATAACACACATTCTTCTCAGCTGCACGTGGCACATTCTCTAAAATAGACCATATACTAGCCTATAGAACATGCTTAAGGAAATGCAAAGGAATTGAAATTATTCTGTTGGGGCACAGTTAAAATGTAGAAACACATTCATGAGATGGTAAACTTACAGATATTTCCTGACCAATTAGAGGCCTTTGGTCAAGTTGCTGTTCTGCTGTTTCTGCTAAGTTCAATTGACCCTGACAGTGTCCACAGTCCAGCTGCAGATAAGCACTAAATCAGAGTAATTGTCTATACCTTAAGGCACCCTGGGCTGACTCATGCTCATTCAGTAAAGCCCCCCCCAATATGTTATAGTAATGCCATTTCCATATCATGCTAATACCCTTAACTGGGCTCATTGAGTAAAGGGCCTCTCTCTGGAACACTTCTATATTATGGTAATGCCTTTAACTTGTGCTTCTTCTGTAAGAGCCCCCACCCTGGTTCCTGGAGTGTTTCTATTGTTTCAAGACTAACCTGTCTGTCAATATATGATTCAATGTATGTAACCAACCATGTAATATTTGGTCACTTGCTTTGTACCTTCCGCTTCTAATAGAATGCCTTCCTGATCCAGGACAGTTGCTTGGGAAGAATTATCCCTGCAACAGTCCACTGGTGTGAAATCCAGCAGTCCACTGGTGTAAAGATTAAATACTGCCTTCTTATCTTCTCGGTACAAAGAGCCTTCTTTTTGGTTTGGTTTGGCTTGGCTTGGCTTGGGAAGTTTCCCGCAGCAATTCCATGCATATTATCTGACCATTGTGCAATGAAATTGGAAATTAATGGCAAAAGAAACAGCAAAACTCCATAAACATGGAAATTAAATAACACCCTCCTAAACAACCAGTGGGCCACAGATAAAATTAAAGAAGAAATTAAACAATATCTAGAATCAAACAAAAATGCAAAAACAACTTACCAGACCTGTGGGATACAGTGAAAGCAGTCCTAAAAGGGAAATTTATAACAGTGAATTCTCATATCAGGAATGTAGAACAAACACAAATAAATGACCTAATGCTGCACCTCAAACTTCTGGAAAAAGAAGAACAAATAAAGCCTAAAGCCCAAAAAAGGAAGGAAATTATAAAGATCAGAACAGAAATTGATGCAATTGAGACTAAGAAAACAATACAAAGAATTAATGAATCAAAGAGCAGATTCTTTGAAAGAATAAATACAATTGATAAACGTGTTGCTAACTATATCAAAAAAAGGAAAGAAAAACTCAGATTCATGGAATAAGGTATGAAAAAAGGTGAAATCACTACAGATCCTATGAAAATTCAGAAGATCATCAGTACCTACTTGGAAAATCTTTACTCACATAAGATGGAAAACAAAGAAGAAATGGACAGATTCCTGGAAATGTATGAATTATCAAAGCTGAATCAAGACGATATAAAAATTCTGAAGAACCCAATATCAGCTAATGAGATTGAAAACATGATTAAAAACTTACTGATATAGGGGAATGAAACTCCCGACCTACTATGTATCTGGTACAAGTTCATGTTCTCTAAAATTGAAGAATCAATTTTAGGAACAATGGAGGTTAAGAATGGAAATATTTATTGAGAGAAAGAAGTCTTCTTTCTCTCAATGAGAGAGAGACCAAAGGGGTCCCGAGTGGGTTGCCAAAGACTCTTGTCTTTTCTAATGACTTTTATAGAGTAAAACTATGATGGGGAAAACTGGGAACTTGCAAGACGTACAGGCATGAGGTGGGACAGAACTGTGGTCAACCAATAAGACTAACTGTTTAGGTAAAATTGACCAAATCAGGGACAAATGGGGAAGCGAGTCACATAGCAAGTGAGCATTCTTACAGATCAGTGACTCTTTCTGTGGGGGCTTGGGATGGTAATTCCTGGTTTCTCAAGGTGATCCATACTTAATCCCTAATGTCTATACTTAGGGTGTGGTTGCATTTGTTTTGCCTTCTGTCTTGGTTTCTGGCCCACAGCAAGAGGTGTGTGTCTCTCCCAAGGTCACAAAACATCTGGTCCTCTGTGCCAGCTCCTTTGAGGGCCTAGCCCTGTCTGACTGCCTATCATATTTCTAACTAACTCAGCTGTCTGTAACATTATCAACAAAGAAAAGCCCAGGTCCTGATGATTTCATGGCTGAATTCTACAAGAAAAGAAGATTTAATGGCAATATTCCTCAAACTTTTTAATGAAATTGAAAGGGAAACAATTGTCCCCAACTCATTCCTGGGGGCAGGTATTACCCAGATACCAAATTCAGAGAAAGACCCTACCAGAAAAGAGAACCACATGCCAATCTCCCTAATGAACATAGATGCACAAATCCTCAATAAAATACTAGCAAACAGAATGCAGAAATTATGAAGAAGATTATACATCATGACCAAGTACAATTATCGCAGGGATGCAGGGATGGCACAGTATTTGCAAATCAATAAATGTAATACACCATATCAACAGAATGAAAGACAAAAATCACATGATCATCTCAATAGATGCAGAAAAAGCTTTTGTCAAAGTCCAGCACTCTTTCATGATAAAAACCCTAGGAAAATTGGAATAGATGGTCTTTACCTCAATCTGATAGAAGCCATCTATGATAAACTAACAGCCAACATCATACTAAATGGATAAGAACTGAAAGCTTTCATTCTAAAATCAGAAAAAAGACAAGGATGCCCACTATCCCCACACCTGTTCAATATAGTTCTGGAAACATTAGCCAGAGCCATTAGACAAGAGAAATGAAAGGAATAATGATAAGAAAGGAAAAAGTTAAACTATCACTATTTGGCTGGGTGTGGTAGTGCACACCTATAATCTCCACACTTCAGAGGCTGAGGCAGGAGGACTGCTGAAAATTCAAGGCCAGCCTGGGCAACAAAGTGAATTCAAGGCCAACCTGAACTGCATAGCAAGACCTTGTGTTAAAAGCAAAAACAAACAAAAAAACTATCACTATTTACAGATGACATGATACTCTACATAGAAGACCCCAAAAACTCCACTAAAAGACTTCTAGATTTAATAACCAAATTCAGTAGTATAACTGGATACAAAGTCAACCCTCAAAAATCAATAGCATTCCCATACACAAAAAACAAACTCACTGAGAGAGAAATTAGGGAAGTCACGCCCTTCACAATAGAATCCAAAAAATTAAATACTTAGGAATCAATCTAACAAAGGAAGTAAAAGATCTATACACTGATCTATACTCTAAAAAAGGAGGTTGAAGAGGATATCAGAAAATGGAAATATATCCCTTGTTCATGGATAGGCAGAACCAGCATTGTGAAAATGGCCATGCTACCAAAATTGTTATACAGGTGTAATGCAATCCTAATCAAAATACCATTAGAAGCTGGGCATGGTGGCGCATGCCTGTAATCCCAGCACTTGGGAGGCTGAGGCAGAAGGATCATTGTGAGTTTGGGACCAGCCTGAGTTATAAAGTGAGCACAAGGCCAGCCTGAACTGCATAGTGAGACTCTGTCTCAAAAAGACAAAAAAGACAAAAAAAAAAAAAAAAGACAACACTAGCATACCTCACAGAACTAGAGAAAACATTCCTTTTCTTTTTTAAAGCTAACTGCACAATTTTTTAAAGTAGACCTTTGCAAACTTAATTAAAGCGTTTACCTTCTGCCCTACTCCATCTCTCAACCTCTAAAACTATTTGCAAATATTTCATTATGGCAGTATAGATATTTACATAACATTTTTAAGAATCTGTTTTCTCTGTATTGGAAACAATTGGAAGCACTGGTTATATTACCTAGGTTTTGACTGGAATGCCCTGTTTTCAGAGATGACTAGGTTGTCAGGAATTCTATGGTACCAAAAAAGCTCCACTTAAGAGAACGCGGCTGGTTCCTAGTCTACATGGTTGCCTTGTAGGGTTCCCGCCCTTGTAGCAGGTAAAGAATGTTATCTCCTGACAGATCCAGAAACTTTGAACAAATTTGGAACCTTGAGAAGAGTGGAATTCACCCAGTTCTACAAGTATGACAGGCACAGTCTGATGATTTGGCTTCTGTTCTAGAGAGACTTTTTAAAAGTCTAAGGCTGGAGATTTAGCTTAGCAGCATAAGCACCTACCTGGCAAGCGCGATGTTGTGAGTTCAATCCCTGGTACCCCCTGCCAAAAAAGACAAAAGTCTAATCTGAGATTTCTTATAGAAGGTTTCAGCAATACAAATCTTTTTTTTCTCTTTAACTGCTACACAAAAATATACAAGTTGTGCATACTGTTGAATTACCGTGTTCTATACATGTATATATTGCATAATGCTTAAATTGGGTTAAACATATTACTCTCTTTCATTGTTTATCATTTCTTTGTGGTGATAACTATCAAAACCTATTCTTCTAGTGTTTTGAAGTGTATAGCATGATTGTTGTCCAGGGTAGGCAATAGCACACCAGAACTTCTTGCTCCTATCTGACCATCACTTAGCACCCACTGATCAACATTTCTCTTTGCTGACTCAATAATAGCCTTAAATGCAAGTTTAAAAAGAGCCTATATGATCAGTCACTATTTTTACTGAATTCATGTAAATAATCAGATTAAGGATAAACTTATTTTGCAAATAAATTGGCATTCTTGTGATTATCTTTGAAAAAAATGAGGATGACTATAGAAAGGAAAATTATATTTCAGAAGAAAACTATCATGGCAACTATTACGAGACCCTACCTCATTGTTTTTGAGGTTTTATTACCTGGACCAGACCCTAATTCCTGTAGTTTCTCCCTATGTCTAGGATTTGTAATTTTCTTCTAACTTTCTGACTTGGAATCATAAAGGTCAAAACAGTCCTTTCTGATGCCCCATATGTTGAAGTTGGTCAACTTCAAAGACGTCTTCAAGACCCTTTGAGTCCTTCATGCCTGCTGCTGGGTGGACTACTCAGAAAGTTCATTGGAACCCCTCATTCAAACTGGAAGTCCAGAAAATCTGTCATATTGTCACTGAAGATGCTTCAAGCCCTAATCTAGAAATCATTTCAACTGGCCGCCCTCCAGACTCAAAACTGATTTCATAGTTTGTTCTAATCATTACCTTTTGTTTTCCTCTCTTTCCATGGAAATGCCTCTTTTTAAATACCTGTTTGCTTGAATACGACGGAAGGCTGACTTCTGTGTGAGCCCATCTGGAGGACTACTGCCTGAAATGAACCACAATGTTCACTGTGTACCCGTCCTGACCTGTTCCCTGGGCTAAAAGACTGTTCAGTTGCATGTGAAACAATCCAGTTTCTGGACTGTGCAACTTCTTGGGGAAACTTCAGGCCAGAGAATGTTTCAGGGCTCAGAACACAATGCCTCAATAAGAGGGCCTCAGAAGCTAAGATTCTCTCCTTTTCCTGCCCTTTTGACTCACATCTTGCATTCTTCCTCAAAGCAAACCATAGAAACCAGAATTTGTTCTGCCCACAACATCTCATAGATACCAAAACTGCTGAACATGGTAGCAGCAGGCCTGTAATCCCAGCGCAGGCTGCTGAGGCAGGAGGATTGCCATGAATTTGAAGCCAGCCTAGACTGTATAATGTGTTCAAGGCAAGCCTGGACTACATAGCAAGACCCTGTCCCCACCCCACTCCCTGGCAAAAAATCAGAACTCCTTTTCCCAAGAGCCAGTTATAAAACCTAAAAATATTACTCTAACTTTCCCCTGCCTTTCTGTATAAAGACTGGCCACAAAAAAATTAAGATTCTCATGCCAAAGGGGTCCAGGTCCATATACAATAGTAAGAAATTCTCCAACTAAAGGGCTGAAAGAGAGTGAACCAATGGACAGGCTGGGCCCCCTTCAGACTCACTTTGTCCAATCATGTTTCTGCATAGTTGTCTCTGCTTTATTGAACCTAAGCATAAAAGTAAATAGTTCACCTAAGTCTTTGTGTCTTTAATCTTAAGTCTCCTTGTTCATGTAAAATTGCCAGATAAATTTGTTTTTCTCTCCTAGACTGAGACAGTAGGGCCTCCAAGGACCTGCTCATGGTGAAACTGCAGAATGCTATACAGAGACTAGTCCAATGACTTTCTTAAGGCACTTCAACTCAGACCAAGTCTACTCGTTGTATGACCTTGAACAAGTTATATAATCTCTGAGTCTATTTTTCTTTCTATAAAATAGGGAAAATCAAGCCGGGTGTAGTGGCACACGCCTTTAATCCCAGCACTCAGGAGGCTGAGGTAGGAGAAGCGTTGTGAGTTCGAGGTCAGCTTGGGCTACAATGCGAGCACAAGGCCGGCCTGAGCTACACAGTGCGACCCTGCCTCAAAAAACCAGGGCCGGGAGTTTGACTCAGTGGCTTACGTGCCTGTCTGACAGGTATGAGGTTGTGAGTTCAATTCCAGGTGCCACAAAATACATAAATAAATAAATAAATAAAAAATAAAATAAAACACAACAGAATAAAAACAATATAAAATATAGCAAATAATAATAATAATGATCAGAGTAAAGCAAAACAATGAGAACCACATTGGGCCTCGAAGACAAGACAGAAGGGAATCCCCCATATTTGCCTACTGTCATCTTCCAAAGAGATGCTCAGGTTGCTGGCCCCAGGCCTGCAAAATCAATGAAACAATACTGGCATTTAGTTGCTTAATGTTCCTTAGTTGCTATCAATTTAGCTAGACCTCCGAACCAGCAGGTTGCTTATGGGGTAGGGTGGAGGGGGTTGTCCTTAATTCTAGCCCGCATGCTGGTAGGCATACGGGAGGTGCATGTTTCTCTTCTTGGAGTCCTCGCCGGTCGCATAGTCCCCCAGAAGGCAAATTAGTTGTCCTCTGGTCAGAGCCGCTCAGACCCAGTGGGCTGGGTTCTGGAGGGGAACATTCTCCATTTTGCTTGGTTTTATTCTCTTTAAAATAAAAATAAAATAAAACAATAAATTTAAAGTTGATAATATATATAAACCTATGTATGCAAACTTTTAGCCCAGGGCTTGGTGCATAGAAAAGGCTCTATAAAGTTTGGCTAATGGTATTATTTTCATTTTTATCCTATCTTGTTGGAGGATTTTACATTCAGAACAATGGAAAACTTCTACTTTGAGAGAGCCAGTGAGCTACCCTTAGTTTATAGTATCCTACTCTTCTCCTGTAGATAAAAAATACAGCATTTTCAGGTTCGAATGGGTTTGTGATTGTGCTGGTTAATCTTGTCAGTTTGACTAGAGTAAGAGACTCCCAAAGAGGTAATTACACTCATCAGTGGTTAAATCCACTAATGTTCATAGCTGAATGTGCTGTTAGGAGATGGGAGCCAGGTGGAAGTGGGTCACTGAGGACATGTTTTTGGAGCACATAGCTCTCACTAGCTGTGGCATTCTTTCTGTGTTCTGCTTCCTGACCACCATGAACTGAACAGCTTTGCTCCACCATGCACTTCTGCCAAGATATTTCTACATGGAGTCAGTGGGTCATGTACTGATACCTCTGAAACTATGATACAAATTAAACCCCTTCTCCTTTATGATTTTTGTATTAGTTATTTTGCCCCAACAACAGGAAAACTGATAAATACAGTGGGAAACATTCCATAAACATGCCTGTGTTATGCCTGAATCAAATGAAAACCAAACTGACATCCTCTGCCATTCCCCACTAGTCCCACCATGCACACGCACAATATATGTACTCTACTACACATCCCACACACTACACACCACATACATGTACTCTTTCTATAGACTGTATGGTTATATCACACCCTTGGGCCACCCCTAACTCCTTCTAGAACTCTACAAGAAGCCTAGGTTCACCAGCCAGCCATGGTGGTGCACACTTGTAACCCCAGCTCTTGGTAGGGTGAGACAGGAGGATCACTGAGTTCTAGGCCAGCCTGGGCTGCACAGTGAGTTCAAAGCAATCCTGAACTACATAGCAAGATCTTATCTGAAGAAAGAAGAAGGAAGATGAGGAGTATGAAGAGAGCCATCACCAGTCCCCTGGGCTTACACAGAATAAAAGGATCATTCACTTCCTTTCACACATAGCAAGGTTGTTAAAGATAGGATTTTTATTCTAAAGCCAGAAATGGCATTGTGGAAGCTTTAGGTTAGCCCTTCAAGCATATTCAAAACTTTCATATTCAGCCAAGACTTCTGAGTCAAGATAAGAGATCTTGTGGGATTTGTCAAGATAAGAGATAGCATTACATCAGAGTAAATAGAGTTTTTGGTGCTTGTAGCATCAGATGCCAGGTGTGGGCCCTGGAGTAGACCTGTGTCCCGTATACGGGGTATGACCTAGTCCTAGTGAGAAGTGGCTCCTCCAGGAAAGCTAATCTGTAATAGAACACAGTATAATTGGTAGAGGAGCAGAAAAAAGCAGGGATAGAAATGTAAATGGTGAGGACATGAGGAATCAGTAATGGGACTGGCCATGTTTATCTCAAGCTTATTATGATTGCTGAGATAAACACTTTTTTATGCTATCTCACTGAATCCTCAAAACAACTCTGAGAGGCAAGATACAGTACCCCAATCTCACCACCACACCCTGTGACATCTAGAAAATTACAAACTAACACAATTAACATTCGTAGGATTAGATGAATTTTGCAAGTCTATATCTGGTAATCTGAGTAACTATTTTGAAGATAACTATACAAAATAATAACCTTAGTTATGTTCCTACCACCTTGTTTTGCAAGCCTGTATTGTTATTGTTTTGGGCTCTTTGCTATTGTTATTTATTAGTCTCTTTTGTTTCTTGTTTTTTTTTTTCATAATTTGTGACATTTTGTTTTGTCTTTCTCTCTAATACAGAAAAGATAGATGTACATGTATACGCTTATACAAACCTAGAACTTCTCCTAAAGCATTTACAAGCATTGATTTTATTACAAGTGATGCTATGAACAGCTACTTTAAAGAAACAAGACATTATAGTAGCCATTGCTGATTTCCTATCATGTTATTGTGAAATCCAGTAATGCTTATGTCCTTTGTTTTGATTGTTCTTAGTATGTTCTGTATTATTTGATTTCAATATGTGTGAAAGTGTGGATAGCTATTTTGAAGAGAACAAGAGACATTATGGTAGCCATTGTTGATTTTCTGATTGTCAGGTTTTAAAGGTCTGTAACGCTTTCATTCTTTTGTTTTTGTTGGTTTTATACTACTGTGGTTTTTTTTTAAATTCATTGTGTGTGAAGATACGGACAACTATTTCGAGGAGGACAGGAGATGTTATGGTAGCCACTGTTGATTTCCTGTTCACTTGTTTTGAAGTCCTGTACTGCTTGCATTGTTTTGTCCTGATCTGCTTTCTTCTGTTCTGTTTTGTTTTGTTCTCTTTAAAATAAAATTTAAAAAAAATGACAATCTCTGAATGGAGTGGTGTCACAAGCCTCCATGGAAAAGGAGGATATGAAACAATCTATGCTGTCTTTCCCTGGAGACAGAACTGATCTGTTCCAATCAATAACATTTTAAGTAGGTGCAGTGGATATGGTTCCTGGAAGTTTCTTCAATTACATGTTGGAAAGAGACTCCAGAGAAGGTAGAGTAAGCTTAGCTGCTGCTAGGGTAGGGGCAAAACCACAAGTTTGAGCTAGATATGGTGTTGCATGCTTGTAATCCCAGTACTTGGGAGGTTGAGGCAAGAGGATTGTTGTGAGTTTGAGGCCAGTCTGAGCTATGTAGTGAGTCCAAGGCCAGCCTGGGCCTTATAGTAAAACCTTGTCTCAAAGAACAACAAAAATTCAAAATATAAAACCTTAAGCTATGTCCCTAAACTCTACCCAGAACTTTAGGTGGACTCTTTCTCATTTTTGTGAAACTTCATCTTGCTTTTTATGGTACTGTTCATTCAAGAATCATTTCTACTTAGCTTTAAAACAAACAAACAAACAAACAAACTTGATTCACTTTACACTAGAAGAAAAAGGCAACTGGAGACTGATTTACCCCTGTCTTTTCACAACTACCGATGCTATTATTACTACTACTAATATGACTAATACTGCTACTTCCACCAGTAATAAAAAAACAGAGCCATTCCTAGAGTTGTTCAGAAATACGCTCAAAATTGGGCAGTGACTCAATGGTCAACCCAGAACTAGAAATTCAGGGTTATCTAGTCCAAGCCCCATGAGGTGTATGAATTTTCTCTAGAGAAGCCCATATAACTGGTTTTACATATCTTGTTCTGACATCACCAGGAAATTCAAGGTTTTGTTTCTCAATCACCATGTATAATTTTTATTGCTGCATACACACTTTTTAAATCTATGCCCCAAATAAATATGAAAATGAGCTGTCATATTTGTAAGATCACTTACTAAATCACACAGATTGGAGAAGGTAAGGAGGCAACACAGGGGTGGTAACCTCGAAGTTGGGTGAGTGGGTAAAGGGTGAGTTAAGCTGCCTGGGTTTGAGCACCTGTGAGTGATACACAGAGGAGCTCATCAGCTGCCTCCCTACTTCTGATTCATTCTTCAGTTTCAGTTCTGACATTACTTTTTCCAAGAAGCTTTCTCTGATCCCCAAGTCTAGACTAACTGCCCTGCCAAATGTAAGTTGCTGTAGCAGTCTGTTCCTCTGTCACCATTAAACTTACACATTTTATTGTAAGTGCTCAGTCACTTGTGTTTACTCCTTAGTACTGAAAGTTCCTGTGCAGTAAGGATTATGGCATACTCACTGTCATATTCCCAACTCCAGCACATTGTCAGATCACAGTAGATGCTTCCACATAAACCATTTCAGTGAATAAGAGATTGCCTCTAACTTGGGGGGCACTTAGAGGAAAATATCTTCCTGCAGTCCCATCCAGAATCCTCAGTGAGACACCTCATATATAGGTTAGTGGTCTCACTGAAGCCATATTTGGAGTGCTCAAAAACAAAACAAAAAAAAAAAAAAAGAAAAAAGAAAAGAAAAGAAAATTGCAGCCCGGTGTGGTGGCTCACGCCTATAATCCCAGCACTCAGGAGGCTGAGGCAGGAGGATTGCTGTGAGTTTGAGGCCAGCCTGGGCTACAAAGTGAGTTCAAGGACAGCCTGACCTGCACAGTGAAACCCTGTCTCAAAAAGAAAAAAAGAAAGAAAGAAAGAAAGAAAAACAGAAAGACAGACAGACAGACATAAAGAAAGAAAACTGTTGTGTATTCATGCAAATATATATGATTCAGCCAGGCAGATGGAAGAACGGGCAAGCCCAAGATCAGCTGTCACAGCATACAACTTTCAGAAGCAGCTCTTTGGGAATAAAACCTGCCAATATTGAGAGACTTGTCCCCAGAATCAGAACCCTATGTGGGGCAATCAGTTGTTCTGGGCAATCCAACATGGCTGAATAGATGAAAAGCCACATTAAAGAGATACAAAAAAGATCAACTAAAATACAGATAACTAGAAGGAGGGGAGAGGCACACATCCTGATACAGAAAATCAGTTTGAAAGAAGATACTTGTAGATTGAACAAAACATACAATCCAAGGGGAAACAGCCCACTATGGCTGGTCCACAGGGCCCCCACCCTCACCCAGTCCAGGAACAGACATCTTGAGAGCTTCTCAAATAGCCAGAGGGAACCAAGAGACTAGCCTTCCAGAATAGGCTCAAGGTGATATAATCCACATCATTCCACCATCCCCTTTCCAAACACTTGCTGGCACACACCAGGGGTGGTAGAGGCTCCCTCCCTACCCACCCAATCTCAGGCAGTGAGAGGACAAGCAAGTGAATGTGACTGCTGAATCCACCCAGCTACTTGTCTCAAATCATCAATTTTGGACACTGGGCATGCCCAAGTCACTGCCAGGAACCTCAAGTTCGTCCCATGCCAACTAGGCATGAATCTAGCATACAGAGCTAACACTGGTCCTGTTTGTTTGTGCCTGGCACTCTGATATTGCTTGAATTCCCACGTAGTGCTCACTGCCCTTCACCACCCTTAGACTCTGCCTGACATCCAGCACCAAACCTGGGCAGCCTGGGTCTCCACAGGGAGAACCAATCCCATATGAGTCTTCCCCTGCACCACTCAGTAGAAGTCACTGTTCTAATTGCAAAGTGGATTTCAAGCCAATACTGGTCAGAAGAGATAAAGAAGGTCACTACATAATGGTTAAGGGAACAATCTAACAGGAAGAGACAACAATCATAATTATATAAGCAACAAATATTAGCACACCTAATTTAATAGAACAAACACTAGTGGACATTAGTCAGATAAGCACCAATACAACTGCAATGGGGGAACCTCAAAACCCTATTGTCACAAAAAAATCAGATAGACCAAAAAAACAACATAGAAATATCAGAGTTGAAACAAAATGTTGGGAATGGCTGAAGCTCGACTTTGACCACACCTGCAGGGGTGAGACAAGCCTGTTGGAGAACAAAGGTCCCCCGGGGTGAGCCCAGAAACAAGTGATTCCAAGCCCAAGAAACAAACATCAAGCTCTTCGATTGCCATTCATGCAGAGTACTAGGCAATGGGGTGTCATGTGACATTAAGTTGCTAAATGTATAAATAAATGCCCCTACAGTAAGAGGGCAGTTTCTTTCCTCCCATCAGGAGAGAGGGCTCCACCTGACCCCAGCTGTCATCTCTTTTCCCATCCCCCGCAGGAACATTAAGAGCTGCACTGGTTGTGGCACCAAACCTTTGAACAAATGAACTAATAGATATCTACAGAATATTCCTCCCAACATCAACAAAATACACATTTTTCCTGCAGCACACAGGACTTTCTCCAAAGTAAACCACATACTAGCCTACAGAGCATGCTTACATAAATGGCAAGGAGTCAAAATTATTACACGCGTATTATCAGAACTGAAAGTTTCTTACCCTAGTATAAATTACTGTACAGTTAGGGTGGTGGTCTAACATGGTGGAAGGCTAAAGCAGAAACATTTACCACTTTCTCCTTCTTCAGCCCTAACTGCAACTCCCTTTCCTGTTTGCACGTGAAGAAAATTCCAATCAGTTCCTCACATGTCATCAATGACCACCCATGCACCACTTCCAATCAGAGGTCATACAACCCTCTGCCTCTCTGTGTCTGGTTGAAGGAGATAGCTCAATAGCCATGGATTGTGTGCTTCTTTTCACGTCCTCAGTAAACGTGTTCTTTTCTTTTTTTACTTTTCGCTTATCTATTGTGCCAGAGAACCCTAGCAAGAACATAGTGGAATGAAACTAGAAACTGACAGCAAAAGAAACTACACAAACATGGAAATTAAGTTATACCTTCTTGAAAAATCAATGAGTATCAGATGAAATGAAAGAAATTAGAAAGTTTCTTCATTCAAACCTATATCACATACCAGAACCTCTGAGACACAGTGAAAGCAGTTCTAAAAGGGAAGTTTATAGTTGTGAATTCCCACATTGGAAAACAGACCAAACCCAAATAAATAACCTAATGATGACCCTTAAGGTTCTAGAAAACAAGAACAACCCAAACCCAAAGTTAATGCAAGGAAGAAAATTATAAAAATCAAAGAAGAAATTAATGCAGTTGAAGCTAAAAAAATCAATGAATCAAAGAGTTGACTCTTTGAATGATTAAACAAAATAGAAAAACCCTTAGTCAATCT